>BLKR01009149.1:0-173861 GCA_011170035.1 Teleogryllus occipitalis
AGAAAAATTGTCGTTCAAAATTCTATCTTCCACACCGCGCCGACAAACATGGACACCCCTCGGCCTGGGGGAGGGCAGGGGGAGGGACGCGTTGACCAATCGCTAGCAGGTAGAACCACCGTTGTCTGTGATTGGTGCAACATCCCAAGGGGCAGAAAGATCGCTGTCTCAGGGGGAGGGGGCTAGTTCGTTTACGTACGAGACGGAAATATCGTCATATTTCCCTGCCGAAGGAGATAGTTTGCCTGCGCGTACGCCACGACAAAAAAAATATTTCTAAGCGGGGTTTTCCGTCCAGAATGATTGTCTATAGACCAGTAAATATTTATCATTTTAGCAACAATTATGCTAACTTTTAGTAATCGATTTGTAACTCCTGACAAACTGCTATTTTGAGATATTCATTTCAGGCACAATTTGCGGAGCCTTCCCGGCCATTCTAACGCATATTTCGAATTTGTTTATAAAATTATAAATTGTTGCAAAATTGTTAATTCGCTGTTTTTGGTTCTGGGACATCGGGAGCCTCTCCCCCCTTTAGATTTGCAAAATTTGGAAATTGTTTATAAATTTGCAATTGTTGCAAATTTTTTTATTGTCTGATCTGAATGGCGTTTAAATGTGATGCAAAATTCCGGAATCCGTTCGGTGCTATTATATCTCGTTCTCGAGATATATGTAATTGTTTATAAGAAATTAATATCTTAGTAGACCCCATTTGTTTGCGCTTAATTCATTCGCGCTAGCAGAATAGCGTGGGAAGGGCATACTGAAAAACCAGTTCTCCAATGCCGCGCTTTTGCCTGCCACATACGCTTAAAATGCACTTGCTTGTAAACAAATTCTGTGGCCAATTTCATTATGCTAAATTCGTATTTTTACGGCGAGTATGAGCATAAATTTTATTTGGTTTTTATATTCTCTTTTACGTCCTACAATTTGCAAGTCGATATATTTATCAAATAGGAAAGAAATTGATTATAAAAAATATTTTTCAAGGTGCATTACGCCCAAACAATTGTTTCTGTTTTTCTATCAAAGGGATGTTGAGCAACCGAATAACTGTATTATTAATTTTTTTTAAGTCCCCTGTTAACACCGAGTCAGAAACTATTTGTTCCTCTTGTTTAACCATTACCATTAAAAAATAGGGAAACATATTGCTTAGCTGTTTGCTATAAACTGCACTGGATTGGATGATTGTAGTGTTAAGGTTTTCAAATACAGAAATATTCAATTTTGTGTTTTGAAAGATCACATGAGTAGAATCACACATGACAATATTTACACAAGTATAGAAATTTCTACATAAACGTATATAAACTTTAAGTTAATCTTTTCAATTCAATTTATCATTCCTTTCTAAAACTGTTAATTTGATGATTTCATTGTATAATATTCAAATCAGAGCTTTATGTGCTAAATCTACGCATTGTTAATACATATTTTGAAACAACATTAATATATTTAATATACATTTAAAAGGTTTTTAGATTGGCGAACTTTTCAATGAAATTTCATGAATTCCTAAATGCTTGAAAATAAATACTTGTAAAATTAAATAATTGTAGCGTGTAAAAATATAACAAAATCACGTATTTGGTAAAACGAGTTGATATCACTAAAAGAAAGCAAAACAGATGTTATAAAAATTCAAAGAGATTTAGCGTTTGTTTACAGTGGTGGTCAAGTGATATGACCTTCCCAACACAGACTACATTTCAGTATCGTCAGAGTTCGAAGGTGGTTTGTTGGCCGCCATTCTACGAATCTATCAAACCCTTGAATTTTGCACGACCATCTGTACAGGGAGAACGTAGCGGTTTATTAAACGGAAACGGGCCATTCGAGGTATCTATTGTGCACTCTTTGAAAACGTTTAACCATTATAAACTATCCCTAAGAAATATATCAAATAAACAATGTTAAAGGTCACCAGCTTAACATTGCCTTTACTATTTGAATGTTTTCAACATCCCCAAAACCAACAGAAAATCCGTGTTTTTACAGGTTATTATAAAACCAATTCAATAAATATAAGCATTTATTCACGTTATTATTTTTAAAACACTCAAATATCTACGATATTATTTGATTCATGTCTTCATCGAAGATCTGAGATTAAAAAACTGATAAGCAGAGAAAATTAAAGTAATTTTGAGTGATTGATGAAGTTGAATGATCAAATGAAAACCAATGTTTCTTGCTTCATATAATGCTATCGTGTTTAACAGACATGTAATTACACATGATACCTATATTTAAACATCCAAACTAATGAAAATTTTCAAAATTAAAATCATCAATAAAACGTTGATTCCTCAGCAAGGATTATATTATTAAATACTGTTTTGAGATTCATGTGCTCCTGTGTGAATAACGTAGTAAACGTGATTCGGATGATCCAGTTTCTCAGAATAATACAAAACCTGCTAGACACATACACTAAACATAATAGTTGTCAAATAGTTATTTACGACATGAGTATCATAAGATATCTTATTACAATACGAAATTGGAGAATTATCAAACAAGTCTGTTTAGCCGAAATTGTTAACTAATTGAATATTGTAATATAATGTTACTATTTGAATACCATAGAAAGTAAGACGTAATTTGTCAAAACTCATGTGAACTATAATTTTTCTTTAAATTTTACTCCTTATCCTGCGAAAGATGTGTGACAGTACTTATGTTAACAGTTCTACTGCCATGAGTTTAATTAATTAGTTAACAGTACGCAAATTATTGTTTTTGGTTTTAAAGAAGCATGGATATACAGAGTATCGGGGAAGGAAACGTCGAAAGTTTGAAAAAAGCTGTTTAAACAATTTTAATCATACTTTGTCTAATAAACTACATACATATTTTGAATGGCTGAGCTGCAATAAACACGCAAATTTTGGTTTGAAAATATGATTTCTACGCAAAACTTTGCATTCTAGAATCATGTAAACAGACCAGAAACACGTAACATCTTTATTATTAACAATATAAATTAATATATTAGTTCAGAAAAAATTAACCGAGAAATAAAAAAGCAGTCGAACTGTGAAAATTGGGTGCTTTTTTTATTTCTAGGTTAATTTTTCTTTCTGATCAAATGTATTCATTTATTTTGTTAATCATAAACAATTTAGATATTAATGAAGTGTTTATATGCTTCTACAACGCAAATAGTTGCCTAGAAAACATATATCCAAACCAACTTTTGAATGTTTATTGCGGATTAGCCATTTGGAATATCCACGTAGTTTATTAGACAAAATAAGCTTAAAAATGTCTAAACAGCTATTTTTCGAAGATTCGACATTTCTTCCCCGAATATCCTGTATATAAAAGGCTTGATTTCTGTTGGTACGCGACGGAACGGCGTTCCGGTTCTTTGGAAATAATTATGAAATTATATTATATATAAATAGCTATTGCTATTATATTAATAATTAATTTGAGACGCGTTTCGGGGCCTAAGATTTTAAAAATAAAGGATATATGTATCATAATAACTCTTATGTCGACACTGTTCTCAGTTACATCAAGTTTTAATTTAGAGAATCAAAGTGAATGGTCTAAGTTTGCTCACCTAAATAAAGTTTATCTTACTATGCATACTATTTATAAAGTGTTTTATGTTCAAAACAAGTGTTGCCTCAACAGCATATATTTTCACGTATTATTCGTAATTGCTATGCAATATTCAATACGGACTATGTGAACCTGCAAAAAGGGGGGAAAACACCTACTGCACCAGAAAATATTTTCTACTCGTCGGGATTCGAACTCGGGTCTTTAAAGTTAACTCGCCTGACACGGTTCCCCCTCACCACCAGGTACACGACAAGACTGCCTTCTTTCCGATGCGAAAAGAAAGTGAAGCATTTGGAGTTTAAAAAAAACAACAGGGTGTTTAATTTATCTTAATACAAGATCTATTTTTAAAAAGAGATTTCATTAAACAAAAATCTCTAGCGTTCATATTGTTTTTCGACAATGTTATAAAGATCAGTCGGGGCTAATATTATACAGTAGAAAATTGGAGTTAATGTATTACACTTTAAGAGTTGTTATTTATTTATGTCCAAAATTAACAAGAAAATGTCAAATGATAGGAAATATATTCTATTTTAATGACCATGTAGCAAACACTCAGAATGTAACAATATTTGGGAGGAAAAAAATCAAAACTAAAATGCCTAATTTTTCCAGTCAAAAACTTTACCTCCGTGATATAAATCTTTTGATGTTACTTCGTTATTTTTTATGACACGATATTTTTGAAAATAGTTTATCATTAAGAAAGAATTCATATTCTTTTCTGCGTTAAAATAATGCAATAATATTAATCGTGTCATGATATATACAGCCTCAAATTTGTGGGGCTAATATGATACAACTTTAGAGGCTAATGTAATACGGGTGTCGGGGCTATTTTGATACACTAAAAATTAACACGCAGACAACTGGAAGGGATTTTTTTATGTTTAATATTACATCAAAGGCGCTAAAATTCCGATTTGATGTTGATAAACTATCCAAGTGTTTATCTGAGAAAGAAAGAGCAGGCGACAATTCATATAGATTTCCTCGTTCGCCCCCCTACCCAGTACATGGTGATTCACTTATGATTATCAATTGGCGGACGCTTCTGCTGTTTCAGTGCAGTTACTGATTTTTCACTGGAATCACAAGGAACCAGGCCTACAATAGGAGCTAACACCATCCCTTCAACTCCAGATATCAACTGCTCTCATCCAGTACTTTTGAGATAATGCTGTTGGAAAAAAATTTAAAAAAACAGTAGCCCTCCAAAGAATAAGGAAGCGGTTAGACCCAATAGCAGCAATCATTACTAGTGAAGAGTGGATCATTACTAGGAAAGAGCGGAGTGTTTAATTTACATCAATTTAATATCTCTTTTTAAAAAGAGATTTCATGAAACAAAAATCTCTAGCGTTAATATTTGTTTCCGACAATGTTAATAGGTATTTGTTTGCAATTTTCGAAAATTCAGATCGTTTGCCCAAAATTGAACGTAAGCCACCTTTAAACATCTTGTGCTTCGAGGAATAGATTTACAGAAAAATTGGAGCTCTTTTTGAGGAAATTATGTAAATATGATGGGGTTTGGTGTAAAGTACCTTCAAATCAAAAGATTCGTTTCAAATTCGAAGATTCGTAATATTAGCCAGATCGTTCAAGGAATATCCATTTTGGTGAAAATCGTGTTTACTTTAGGCTCTAGAATTACTTGCACGAAGACGGATTCACAAAGAGGTTTTTTGGAAAATCACTTTTTCGGGTTCAAAAAATAAGCATTTTGACAGCCTTGTGTATAGAAAATAAAAGAACAATACCAACAATCCACTTTTTTCGAACTAGCTACTTACAAAACGTGTTTTCTGTGAAAATTTCGACACATCCTCCTACAGCATTACGTAACTCTCTTTACACGTGGAGGTAAAAATATTCCAGCGTTACTGGGATTTGAACTCGGATCCCTGTAGTCTGTAGGTCTGGCTTGACCGCACTGTGCTATCACAGATACTTCTCAACACGCTGCCCAAGCACACTTATTACGAAAAGAATAGTTACGTGATATTCATTGCACTTATATTTTTTATTAGAGGAATGTTCTACATGTGTCAAAGGTATCAAATTCGCAATAGGAATTCAAATGATTACAACCCACGCAACTACATAGCTCATTTTACTAAGAAATATTTTCAACCAGAAGCCGTGGTCTTTAGAACCCTCTGTGGAAGTCGTTCCCGGTCTTATCTTTCGGCGACAATGGCCAAGGTTGAATTACGTCACAGATGAAAGTTGCGATAACGCTAGAGCTCAACACCGGCGCGCGTGCAGACGTTCTGAAGCCAGAATCGCAATAGGGGCATATTTATACGTGATTCTTAAAGACATTAACATACTAAAATAAGTAGTGGCGCCTCAAAACACATGCTTTATGTGATATTTATAATGGATACGAATGATTATAACTATACAATTAACCGCAAAATTGTTTCTACCCGCAAAAATTATTCGCCGTGGATGAGATTCGATCTTACGTGCCTAAGCTTCTTCAACAGTGCGCTTACCTGCTATACCACAGAAACTCTTATAACTTTTGTCCCTCACAAAGATGATTTTAAACTGTCATGTATCACAGATTTGACTAACAAAGAACGTGCGGCGTTTAGATGCTTGTGTTAACTACAGACGGACAAACAGACGTTTTGTCGTAAATAGATTTTTTAGTAACAAGGACCCACAAAACATGGATTCTGTCTACAAACGTATTGAAGTAATTTACTATATACAAGAATAAAATTTATCTACTTTTGTCGTGACCAGTGATCGGAATTTAGAGGTTTTTGTCGAAAAATCCCCGTCTCCCGGCGCATTATTACAATACTTTTTCTTCTTACTACATAATTACCAGAAAGGAAGAAAAAATTGTTTTTCATTGTTTCTATTCAACGAAAATTTTCAATCAATTCCAAAGGTGAAATAATCAGTAAATATTAAAAAGAGATTTATTAACAATATGAAATGAAATACAATAAGAAAGGAATCTTCTGTTCTTTACTTGGTATTCTTAACAAATCTATAGGAAAATCGTAATAAATGCATTATTTCAACAACATTCGAATATTATTGTTGAGAATCTATGGGGAAACTGTTAATGCCGGGTCCTGGTAACGTAAAAAGAGTTAACTAATGTTGTGAAATGTTGAAAAAAATCCTTTAACTCGTGTTGCCAGAAACCAATGTTTTGTGGGTCGTTGATACAGAAAAATCGAACGACGGCGAAAAACCTGTATGTTCGTGTGAAGTTTAAAAAAATTATCTTCCTGAACTGGTCATTTTCCAAACACCATATTTTCCACTTCCCGGGAAAATGTGTCCTACAAACGTTAATTCGTTTGGTTTTACTTTTGTAGTTCGGATGGACAGTATTATATAAACATAATTACTCGCACTCAGCAATTATGACTTTGGTTGAAGCAATACCCCTATATCGGACGCCATGTTACCAAATATGATAAAACTTGGAAGCCGGAGACTACATTTTATCCAAGAAATTTTATAAAAGAAATCTTTTATAAAATATTGGCTATTACACTGCCATATTTCTTTTATAAAATATCTTTGACAAAGATCTTTTACAGTGTAATACCGGCCTTTATTTACTTAACGTTAATGTTAGAATATCTCTACGTTCAATAAAATGTTGTAATCAAGTTTAAAGTCGAGAAGTATATATATATATATATATATATATATATATATATATATATATATATATATATATATATATATATATACGCAGATATGCATTAGGTAATACGTATTTATAATAGTATTCATTCATTTACTTTCCAAATTATTTTACCTTTTTCAATAACTAAAGTAGCAAATTAAAATAGATTTTGAAATAGAGTTCGCAGCGAAAATAAAATGTTTTAGCGGGCTTACTGCTTTCCGGGGCATCTATAACTGTTTAATTTCTTAATTATTTATGAAGAGACTAATTATGATTTGTTTGGTTGTACTTGTAGGTCATCATTTAAAAGAAAATATAATATTTAAGAATGATTTTAGAATATCTTGAGATCGGGCAAAATAATTTTATGTATTCGAAACACGAATTAGTGGTCCATAAACAAGACTTATAAGAACATTTAATCACAGCAATGCTAACTGAAAAACAAAACAAATTGAACAGGAATTGATAAGCAAATATGTGTCCAATTTTGGCAGCGTCAATTGTTGCTGCCCACAGCATCCATTGTTGCGCTCATTGCCGACGCTTCTAAGGTTGATGCTCTCTTCAGCTGCCTCTCCCAGTTGGGACTCTACAGCCAGGTGTTAGTGGTGTGGGATTTTTCTTCTCCTAGTTTTGCCTCCACTCCCCTGTACTGAGACGGGGATAGGTAAACTAGGAAAAATAACATAGGGATTAATACATTTTATGTTGGACAGGTTATTTTATTAGGCCTTAAGAAAGACGGAAATGGGGGTGGAAAAAAGGATTTAATGTTTTTATTAATTGTTACTTTCTCGCACTTACTGTCGTAAGAAGAAAAGGTATTGTAATCGTGCATCAGAATACAGCGAATTTTCGCAGAAAAACCATTCCATCTTGGTAACGAAAAAGTGAATAAATTTATTTGCTAAATTTAGGGGGAAATCTTTAAACGCGTTTAGTGGCCAGAATTCATGTTTTGTGGATCGTTGTTACCGAAAAATTGAATAACGGCGAAACGTTTGTCTATCAGTCTTCCGTCTGCGAACAACGCTAGGGGTTAAATTGTTCAACCGATTTTGTCCAAAATTGATCGATCCCAATCGATCTTGTTGATATCACGGTCCCATTAATTCGAAACCGATATTTTAATTTTGGGAGGTACTTTACATAAAGACCCAGAGATATTTTCAAAATGTTCACAAAAGCGGCGTCATCGGTTTTTATTATTTTTTTCCATAATCTCAAGAACGTTTAAGAGAATGGTGTAGATCTCATGTTGGCGTCTGTCTGTCCGTCTGTAGTTAACACAAGCATCTAAACGCCGCACGTTCTTTTTTAGTCAAATCTGTGATACATGACAGTTTAAAATCATCTTTGTGAGGGACAAAAGTTATAAGAGTTTCTGTGGTATAGCAGGTAAGCGCACTGTTGAAGAAGCTTAGGCACGTAAGATCGAATCTCATCCACGGCGAATAATTTTTGCGGGTATAAACAATTTTGCGGTTAATTGTATAGTTATAATCATTCGTATCCATTATAAATATCACATAAAGCATGTGTTTTGAGGCGCCACTACTTATTTTAGTGTGTTAATGTCTTTAAGAATCACGTATAAATATGCCCCTATTGCGATTCTGGCTTCAGAACGTCTGCACGCGCGCCGGTGTTGAGCTCTAGCGTTATCGCAACTTTCATCTGTGACGTAATTCAACCTTGGCCATTGTCGCCGAAAGATAAGACCGGGAACGACTTCCACAGAGGGTTCTAAAGACCACGGCTTCTGGTTGAAAATATTTCTTAGTAAAATGAGCTATGTAGTTGCGTGGGTTGTAATCATTTGAATTCCTATTGCGAATTTGATACCTTTGACACATGTAGAACATTCCTCTAATAAAAAATATAAGTGCAATGAATATCACGTAACTATTCTTTTCGTAATAAGTGTGCTTGGGCAGCGTGTTGAGAAGTATCTGTGATAGCACAGTGCGGTCGAGCCAGACCTACAGACTACAGGGATCCGAGTTCAAATCCCAGTAACGCTGGAATATTTTTACCTCCACGTGTAAAGAGAGTTACGTAATGCTGTAGGAGGAAGTGTCGAAATTTTCACAGAAAACACGTTTTGTAAGTAGCTAGTTCAAAAAAAGTGGATTGTTGGTATTGTTCTTTTATTTTCTATACACAAGGCTGTCAAAACGCTTATTTTTTGAACCCGAAAAAGTGATTTTCCAAAAAACCTCTTTGTGAATCCGTCTTCGTGCAAGTAATTCTAGAGCCTAAAGTAAACACGATTTTCACCAAAATGGATATTCCTTGAACGATCTGGCTAATATTACGAATCTTCGAATTTGAAACGAATCTTTTAATTTTGAAGGTACTTTACACCAAACCCCATCATATTTACATAATTTCCTCAAAAAGAGCTCCAATTTTTCTGTAAATCTATTCCTCGAAGCACAAGATGTTTAAAGGTGGCGTACGTTCAATTTTGGGCGAACGATCTGAATTTTCGAAAATTGCAAACAAATACCTATTAACATTGTCGAAAACAAATATTAACGCTAGAGATTTTTGTTTCATGAAATCTCTTTTTAAAAAGAGATATTAAATTGATGTAAATTAAACACTCCACTCTTTCCTAGTAATGATCCACTCTTCACTAGTAATGATTGCTGCTATTGGGTCTAACCGCTTCCTTATTCTTTGGAGGGCTACTGTTTTTTTGAATGTTTTTCCAATAGTATTATCTCAAAAGTACTGGATGAGAACAGTTGATATCTGGAGTTGAAGGGATGGTGTTAGCTCCTATTGTAGGCCTGGTTCCTTGTGATTCCAGTGAAAAATCAGTAACTGCACTGAAACAGCAGAAGCGTCCGCCAATTGATAATCATAAGTGAATCACCATGTACTGGGTAGGGGGGAGAACGAGGAAATCTATATGAATTGTCGCCTGCTCTTTCTTTCTCAGATAAACACTTGGATAGTTTATCAACATCAAATCGGAATTTTAGCGCCTTTGATGTAATATTAAACATAAAAAAATCCCTTCCAGTTGTCTGCGTGTTAATTTTTAGTGTATCAAAATAGCCCCGACACCCGTATTACATTAGCCTCTAAAGTTGTATCATATTAGCCCCACAAATTTGAGGCTGTATATATCATGACACGATTAATATTATTGCATTATTTTAACGCAGAAAAGAATATGAATTCTTTCTTAATGATAACCTATTTTCAAAAATATCGTGTCATAAAAAATAACGAAGTAACATCAAAAGATTTATATCACGGAGGTAAAGTTTTTGACTGGAAAAATTAGGCATTTTAGTTTTGATTTTTTTCCTCCCAAATATTGTTACATTCTGAGTGTTTGCTATATGGTCATTATAATAGAATATATTTCCTATCATTTGACATTTTCTTGTTAATTTTGGACATAAATAAATAACAACTCTTAAAGTGTAATACATTAACTCCAATTTTCTACTGTATAATATTAGCCCCGACTGATCTTTATAACATTGTCGAAAAACAATATGAACGCTAGAGATTTTTGTTTAATGAAATCTCTTTTTAAAAATAGATCTTGTATTAAGATAAATTGAACACCCTGTTTTCTTTTTTAAAAACTGCAAATGCTTCACTTTCTTTTCGCATCGGAAAGGAGGTAGTCTTGTCGTGTACCTGGTGGTGAGGGGGAACCGTGTGAGGTGAGTTAACTTTAAAGACCCGAGTTCGAATCCCGACGAGTAGAAAATATTTTCTGGAGCAGTAGGTGTTTTTCCCCCCTTTTTGCAGGTTCACATAGTCCGTATTGAATATTGCATAGCAATTAGGAACAATACGTGAAAATATATGCTGTTGAGGCAACACTTGTTTTGAACATAAAACACTTTATAAATAGTATGCATAGTAAGATAAACTTTATTTAGGTGAGTAAACTTAGACCATTCACTTTGATTCTCTAAATTAAAACTTGACGTAACTGAGAACAGTGTCGTCATAAGAGTTACTATGATACATATATCCTTTATTTTTAGAATCTTAGGCCCCGAAACGCGCCTCAAATTAATTATTAATATAATAGCAATAGCTATTTATACATAATATAATTTCATAATTATTTCCAAAGAACCGGAACGCCGTTCCGTCGCGTACCAACAGAAATCAAGCCTTTTATATACAGGATATTCGGGGAAGAAATGTCGAATCTTCGAAAAATAGCTGTTTAGACATTTTTAAGCTTATTTTGTCTAATAAACTACGCGGATATTCCAAATGGCTAATCCGCAATAAACATTCAAAAGTTGGTTTGGATATATGTTTTCTAGGCAACTATTTGCGTTGTAGAAGCATATAAACACTTCATTAATATCTAAATTGTTTATGATTAACAAAATAAATGAATACATTTGATCAGAAAGAAAAATTAACCTAGAAATAAAAAAGCACCCAATTTTCACAGTTCGACTGCTTTTTTATTTCTCGGTTAATTTTTTTCTGAACTAATATATTAATTTATATTGTTAATAATAAAGATGTTACATGTTTCTGGTCTGTTTACATGATTCTAGAATGCAAAGTTTTGCGTAGAAATCATATTTTCAAACCAAAATTTGCGTGTTTATTGCAGCTCAGCCATTCAAAATATCTATGTATTTTATTAGACAAAGTATGATTAAAATTGTTTAAACAGCTTTTTTCAAACTTTCGACGTTTCCTTCCCCGATACTCTGTATATCCATGCTTCTTTAAAACCAAAAACAATAATTTGCGTACTGTTAACTAATTAATTAAACTCATGGCAGTAGAACTGTTAACATAAGTACTGTCACACATCTTTCGCAGGATAAGGAGTAAAATTTAAAGAAAAATTATAGTTCACATGAGTTTTGACAAATTACGTCTTACTTTCTATGGTATTCAAATAGTAACATTATATTACAATATTCAATTAGTTAACAATTTCGGCTAAAGAGTCTTGTTTGATAATTCTCCAATTTCGTATTGTAATAAGATATCTTATGATACTCATGTCGTAAATAACTATTTGACAACTATTATGTTTAGTGTATGTGTCTAGCAGGTTTTGTATTATTCTGAGAAACTGGATCATCCGAATCACGTTTACTACGTTATTCACACAGGAGCACATGAATCTCAAAAAAGTATTTAATAATATAATCCTTGCTGAGGAATCAACGTTTTATTGATGATTTTAATTTTGAAAATTTTCATTAGTTTGGATGTTTAAATATAGGTATCACATGTAATTACATGTCTGTTAAACACGATAGCATTATATGAAGCAAGAAACATTGTTTTTCATTTGATCATTCAACTTCATCAATCACTCAAAATTACTTTAATTTTCTCTGCTTATCAGTTTTTAATCTCAGATCTTCGATGAAGACATGAATCAAATAACATCGTAGATATTTGAGTGTTTTAAAAATAATAACGTGAATAAATGCTTATATTTATTGAATTGGTTTTATAATAACCTGTAAAAACATGGATTTTCTGTTGGTTTTGGGGATGTTGAAAACATTCAAATAGTAAAGGCAATGTTAAGCTGGTGACCTTTAACATTGTTTATTTGATATTTTTCTTAGGGATAGTTTATAATGGTTAAACGTTTTCAAAGAGTGCACAATAGATACCTCGAATGGCCCGTTTCCGTTTAATAAACCGCTACGTTCTCCCTGTACAGATGGTCGTGCAAAATTCAAGGTTTTGATAGATTCGTAGAATGGCGGCCAACAAACCACCTTCGAACTCTGACGATACTGAAATGTAGTCTGTGTTGGGAAGGTCATATCACTTGACCACCACTGTAAACAAACGCTAAATCTCTTTGAATTGTTATAACATCTGTTTTGCTTTCTTTTAGTGATATCAACTCGTTTTACCAAATACGTGATTTTGTTATATTTTTACACGCTACAATTATTTAATTTTACAAGTATTTATTTTCAAGCATTTAGGAATTCATGAAATTTCATTGAAAAGTTCGCCAATCTAAAAACCTTTTAAATGTATATTAAATATATTAATGTTGTTTAAAAATATGTATTAACAATGCGTAGATTTAGCACATAAAGCTCTGATTTGAATATTATACAATGAAATCATCAAATTAACAGTTTTAGAAAGGAATGATAAATTGAATTGAAAATATTAACTTAAAGTTTATATACGTTTATGTAGAAATTTCTATACTTGTGTAAGTATTGTCATGTGTGATTCTACTCATGTGATCTTTCAAAACACAAAATTGAATATTTCTGTATTTGAAAACCTTAACACTACAATCATCCAATCCAGTGCAGTTTATAGCAAACAGCTAAGCAATATGTTTCCCTATTTTTTAATGGTAATGGTTAAACAAGAGGAACAAATAGTTTCTGACTCTCGGTGTTAACAGGGGACTTAAAAAAAATTAATAATACAGTTATTCGGTTGCTCAACATCCCTCTGATAGAAAAACAGAAACAATTGTTTGGGCGTAATGCACCTTGAAAAATATTTTTTTATAATCAATTTCTTTCCTATTTGATAAATATATCGACTTGCAAATTGTAGGACTTAAAAGAGAATATAAAAACCAAATAAAAGTTATGCTCATACTCGCCGTAAAAATACGAATTTAGCATAATGAAATTGGCCACAGAATTTGTTTACAAGCAAGTGCATTTTAAGCGTATGTGGCAGGCAAAAGCGCGGCATTGGAGAACTGTTTTTTCAGTATGCCCTTCCCACGCTATTCTGCTAGCGCGAATGAATTAAGCGCAAACAAATGGGGTCTACTAAGATATTAATTTCTTATAAACAATTACATATATCTCGAGAACGAGATATAATAGCACCGAACGGATTCCGGAATTTTGCATCACATTTAAACGCCATTCAGATTAGACAATAAAAAAATTTGCAACAATTGCAAATTTATAAACAATTTCCAAATTTTGCAAATCTAAAGGGGGAGAGTCTCCCGATGTCCCAGAACCAAAAACAGCGAATTAACAATTTTGCAACAATTTATAATTTTATAAACAAATTCGAAATATGCGTTAGAACGGCCGGGAAAGCTCCGCAAATTGTGCCTGAAATGAATATCTCAAAATAGCAGTTTGTCAGGAGTGACAAATCGATTACTAAAAGTTAGAATAATTGTTGCTAAAATGATAAATATTTACTGGTCTATAGACAATCATTCTGGACGGAAAACCCCGCTTAGAAATATTTTTTTCGTCGTGGCGTACGCGCAGGCAAACTATCTCCTTCGGCAGGGAAATATGACGATATTTCCGTCTCGTACGTAAACGAACTAGCTCCCTCCCCCTGAGACAGCGATCTTTCTGCCCCTTGGGATGTTGCACCAATCACAGACAACTGTGGTTCTACCTGCTAGCGATTGGTCAACGCGTCCCTCCCCCTGCCCTCCCCCAGGGCGAGGGGTGTCCAAGTTTGTCGGCGCGGTGTGGAAGATAGAATTTTGAACGACAATTTTTCTGAGGGAGAGGGTACATACTAGGCAGTGTGTTCGGAAATTTTAAGGATGTGAAGTATCCTTCATATTTTGTGTAATACAAATATAGTTCAGTTTTACACATCGTTCTTGCGGTGGATTTTCAGTGCTTAATGAAGCAAGTATGTTACTCAGTATTAATTCCGGCATGTCTTTACGGCTGTTTAAATGTTTGGACTCCTCTTATAATCACACTTTTTAGATTCACTTCCTTCTAGTTAGGATTTCTTGTCCTCGAGTACTATGTATGGAAATCTGATAACATGCTTACTTTCCGAGCTTTCCGGGCGATATATTTCCTTTACTGCGCTCTTTTTGCCCACGACTTGCCGAACACTGAATTAATCGCTGAGACAAATTATTGTAAATTTGCTGTTTGTACTACGTGTTGCTCTGTCGCTCTGATAAAAAAAGAAGGTCGAATATGTTATTAAAGGCAATCCACAGAGGACATCCCACCTGCGTGTGCGTTATCGCGTAGCCTGGCACTTCTCCGTGCCTTCCGGTTCCTCTCGGCTCGTGCTCCCTATGTTCGGTGGCGAGGCGCCCCGTGTGCTGCTAGCAACCTCCGCAGCGGCGGCCTCCGACCTCGCCACGGCCCTGCCGCTCCACCCCCCCCCCCCCGCTGCCTCCCTTGTCACCGCCCCATTCCGCCCTCTGTGAATACGCACGCATGTCGGTCCCCCATGCGCCGGCGCCCTAGTGCGCGCTGAACGGGTTAATGTACAGGTTGGTCAGGAAGTGCGGCGCGGCCGGTTCATTGGATACCACACTGGCACCCGCCCTCGGGAGACTCCGGAAGGAAGGGTGCGCCGACTGGCGAATAGATACGTAACCACTAAATTTGGCGCCCCGTATTTCTTCTTTTGAAGTAGAAGATCACATTTCCTGCACAGAGGCTTCATGGCAGGGCTCGCTTTCTGAATATTTTCCCTAATTCGACCCCGTGCATATACAATTTAACATAGACCAAGAAAATATCAAGGAAAATATACAACATACATAAGGGAAATAAAATGTAGTTATAATACATTTCTTGAATATCAGTAGTTCATTCCTCTCATAACGATGGTTGTATTAAAATGATGTTCCAGCATAATAAAATCTTTTAGTGATTCGTGAGATGTAACGTCCGCAATGAAGCGCATTCTAAATATTGTGCCTCGACTCTATTGCATTATGAAATCTGAGGTGGAAAAAATTTCCGGGGCACTTCAAAAAAGGTAAATATAGACTGTTTTAACAATTTTTCTGAACTAGGAATAAAAAGTTCATAATATGTTGTTCATTTTGTTCGAGTAAATCACGCATTCTAAAGTAGATTTTTACATTTTATCGTTTAATTTTAATAGCGGCGGTCCAGAAACAAATTTTGTACATGAACTGTTTCTTGGCATCCAGCTTTCGTGTATGAGTATGGGGACTGCCGAGACGTTTTTTTATTTAAATGTTGATAATACGTTCTCCGTATGTCATCTCTGAAAATTTCTAGTTTTTTTCTTAGTAACTATTTCTAGTAAAATTTAAGCAAAAGACTTGTAGGAAGTTCCAGGAAGAGACGGAGAAATTGGTATTTGCTTGACGTAATGCTTGTGCTACTCAAGACAAGATAGAAAATCTATATTACTAAGTTTCAATGCGAGCAGAAATTGAAAGGCAACTAAGCAGCCTACGATCATTAACAGATTTTAAGGTTTCTTTGGATACCGAGGAACTTGGGGGGGGGGGGACCCAAATCCAAGGAAATTTCGATTTTCACTGAAAAATGCAAATATTGGATAGTGTTCTTCCGCCTATTCTAATACTACGCGTATCGACTGAATTTTCATACTCAGTACGTCGTTGCTTACGACACAGCTAATCTCATGCGACAGCCAGGCTCCAAGGAAAAGGCCGCTTGTCATTAAGTACTTGTTATTTACGTGTTGCGTTGAGAACAGCTAGTGTTTAAAATTCTTGTTATCAAAAGAACTGTATAAATATAAGGGAATCCTTGTTCATTGGAACCCTTTTTACTTACTCGCCTCTCCAGATAAAAATTAAAAAAGTATTGTTATCGTGCGGCGGAAATCTACGATTGATTGAGAATAACTCTTTATTGCTGGGCTCATACGTACGTACGTCTCTGGTCAACACTACCGCCTGAACTCCTCAGACGATTTTCTCCAAAATTGATGTGTCTTAATGGATCTGTAAGAATTCGAGGCCCTTCTAGTTTGAAACGGAAATTTTGATTTTTTGGGGTACTTTATATAAAGCCTCAATATTTTCTCAAAAATGGCTCCAAATTTTTGTAGTAACATTTGTCCTGGGATAACGTAAGGGACGCTTAAAATGGGATTTCATGTACGTTAAAAACTGAATTTTCGAAAATTGCATCATTTCTAAATTATTCCGGGGTCACCCTACAACAATTACAATGCTAAAGAGTTTTTTCCTAAATGAAATCTGTTGTTTAAAGAAATATAATTTGTATTAATTATTATTATTATTATTATTATTATTATTATTATTATAGGTCGGTTTTTAACTGCTTGGTCATGTAACGGCCAATGTGCATTTTAACATTAGGATAAGTAAGCGGAGCACATAAGGACAAGAACACACACAAGAGAGTTTGTGCATGCCATAGCGGGCAGCACGAACGATCTTCTGCGCATGCGCAGAAGATCGACAGTGTTTTAACGTTCGATGGTGCACAAACTCTCTCAAATCCATGCCCAGGCCGGTATTCGAACCCGCGACCTTTCGAGCAGAGGCAACCATGGACCTCCATTCTTAGCGACCTCAGTTAATCCAGATCGGCGAAAAATCTTTAAATAATGCCATTTACAGTTTTCCGAAAATGTGAGTAGTTTTCGTGTAATTGTACATGCGCATGTTTTAAGCAATTATTTTCTCAAAACCTGCTCGAAACTTTTTAAATTTCTTTCTCGTATGTAGCAAAGGGCAGTAAAAAATTGGTGCTGGTCTCATTTTTTGTGAACTCTGAATTTTTTGAAAATTGCAACAAAATTGCAAAAGTTCAATATTTAGAGATTAATAGAGATTTTTCCTTAAGAAAATCTGTTCTAGAAATCAGATCTTCGAATAAGGCCGTGAACAAGTTTTTGAAGAAAAAAAAAGAGTAGTTTTAATGTAATGTCTGCGGAAGTTAATGTAATTTATGAAACCCTTTTTGGGGCAAATGAAAATGGTTTGGCATTTCTGTGGCTGGGGCGGTGCCCTGCTGATGGGAGATACCTGGTTGGGGAAAACCCTGCTAGCGGACGATAGGTCGGCGCCAGATCTCGCCATCCATCGGAGAAGACCACCGCCACCTCCCGAGCGAAAACACAAACTACTCTTAAGAGACTAATGGCCATAGTTGACGTGCCCGGAATCACGAACAATTCATAATAAAAATAATAATAATAATAATAATAATAATAATAATAATAATAATAATAATAAAGAAATTTTAGGAAAAGCGCAAAATTAGCATCATTTGAAAACCTAGACATTTGGTTTAATAATTCCCATTTTCTATAAAACCGAAATAAAAATTATGCTATTGTGCCTCTTCTAAAATTTGTTGAGAAGAGGGATTTCACCTTAATTACGACAAATGTGCGTTTTTCTATTTTTTAGGGTAGCCTATATCAATAGCAATTATTTTTCTGATATTCTTATTGCATCACGGAACTGTTGCTTGCCCACCGAAATGGGGCACGGTTCGCCACTGGTGTCACTCCGAAATTGTCCCTGCCCTTTCTCGTATGAAACGCATAATTTGGATATTTTAATGAATACTAAACCTACCGATGGTTATAACTCTTCACTCTACCTAACAGTAGACAATATATTACCTTCTCGCTTTTTTCTCCAAATGAACAGAAAGAGACGCCAACACTAAAACGAATGTTTACATATTTTTGGAAAAATATTACTTCTCTCCAGTTTACTTATTGGAAGTATAGGACATAAAATTTATAAAGAAAAAAAGTACTGCGATTTCCTAAAAAAAAAAATTAAAATGTCACAGGGACATCACATAGAGTATTTAAAATACCCCCACAAAATTAAAATATCTTAATGACCCCACGGACGGCGCAAATAGATCTTACTTCTGACATGTTTACCAAGTGCAAGTTCAAAAGTTTCTAATCTGACAGACTGAGAGGCACACACTTCCCTCCATACTGTCATCAATCAATCTTAACCATCTTTGGAACAGCACTTTTAAACATTTAGTCTGACGTACCTGCGAAGTTACAGCTCAAAAGAAATTTAAATTCGGATTTTGTGACACAAGTTGATCGTATGGTTGAGGTGATACTGTACTATAGCATAGGCAGGAAAAGCAATAGAGACTTGTGAACTTTGTAGTAACGGCTGTAAATGTCTGGAAACTGATTTGGTAATATTACTTGTGTCATACCCGCGCTTTCGCTTCCATCTTGCAAGGAAGCTTTGTTTGGTTAGCTTATAAATCCATTGGAGAGGAAACAATGCAGTTTGTTCATATTTTTGACAAGGTTATAGATCTCTTTTTTTATCTTCCTCTTTTCATTTGAGTGACATATGTGTGGGCTACGTATGAAAACTGACTGTTCTAAACAGTGTATATGTATATGACGGGCCAGCATGGTCGTCTGCTGGTGTTGACAGCAAAGTCAGTGCAGTTAAAGAAATTTCCAAATATTTTAAGAAAGCCTGCAGTATTTGTGCCAAAAGTTAGTGTTCTGTGAAAAGTAAACATACTCTTAATTGGATCTGCCATGTGTGCACATTGACGTAATATCGCCGAGTGGGCTTTATTTTATCTTATGCTGCCCTTTTACCATTCGAAACGAATTTATAAAAGAAATTTCAATTGAAATGATTATGAGAATAAGGAAGTATCTTGATAATTCGCGAAACGTAGGCCATCTCCGCAAAAGTCAAAATTGGGACAATTGGGATCCGTATTGGGACAAATCAGGAAGTTGTATCGCATAAGTTATTTTATGACAACCGTTGCCCAAGCGCCTTTGTATTCAAGAACTTCAAAGCTGCTACAGTGCTTCGATTCCTTTGTCCAAATAATATGTAATACAAGTACCGCCTTCCTTTAACTTCCCGAATTGGTATCGCCGTTCGGCATCGATTTTTGGCAGTTCGTAATTGATAATTATTGAATTATAATTAAATAATATATATTCATAGCTCTAATGAGGGTTTGCATGTGTAGGCAAAACGTTAGCTATAATGGCAAGTAAATGTGTTGTTTTTGTTTTGTTGTTGTTTTCAAGACAGCTCAACCTTTGATCCACCAGATCACACTATCTAGTGAATGAATACGGGATCAATCAGCGACTGTGTGAGTTTTGATTGGTTTGGGCATTGTGAATGGAAAGTGTATTTTGCATGGGGGCCACCGTTTGCACTTCCGATTGGCCGGGGCGGGAGGGCCCGGCACCGCGAGCCTCGTCGACGCGGCGCCCCGCAGAGCCCCGCGGAGCCGGATGTGGTGGAGAGGTGGGGAGGGAGCCCCTTGACACCTGTGCCCCCTGGTGCGCTAACAGCTAATACCCCGCCCCTGGGGCGCCAGGCCACTCAGGGCAGTGGAGGGGTGCTGGGGGCGAGCAGCCTCCTCGACCGGCCGGGACGGGCGGGGCGGTTCCACTGCCCTCCCTAGCCCGCCCTGCCAAGCACTGGGAGCACTCAGTATTTGCTTCGGAATCTGCTCGAAAACTTCTCAAATAAGGGTGCGAACTTGACTGCCTAGCTGCATCCCTTTCTTGGGGTGAGCTCCTTTTAAATGTTGGGTCGAACACTCATTTAAATACAGCATGATTTCAGAAAAACACGTATGCAACAGTTAGTAAATATTGAATGTCCATAGTTTTTTGAAAAGAACCTTTTCAGAGCTCACGCATCAAGTCTAGTATTTACTTCCCCTGTTTGTTGATTGGAATGTGTCACTTCCCGACACGCGTACTGCAATATAGACTTTACGACAAAGTATTTAGCCGTACGCGTACCGCAAGGAAGTCATGGCCATGCACAAATCCGTAACTGCAAAGTACACAAAACACTGGGAATATAAATCAACACGGCTGCCGGTTCGCATATTGAAAAATATCTTAGGAGAATGTACTTGTAACTTTCCATGAATTCGTACGCAACTCAATACGCAACTCGTACGAAAGTATCTTGGGTGTATTCATGTGAAAATTCAAACTCATTTCAACTTTTCGTTTGTATTCTAAAGACTTACTTTCTGCTTCTAGTTACATAAATAACAATAGTAATTTCTCCCTCAATCCCCTATGAGAAGGTTATTAAAGGTTACTTCATTAGATAAATTTAACATAAAGATTTTGAAATTAATTCAGGTCATCTATTTCTGTAGGCCTACGGACTTAATATATTTGAAGTCAAAGACAGTTAAAAACTGTGACGTAATATGGAATCGAATATTATTGTTTCCAAAAGTTCTGAAATTTTTTCAGTAGTAATACACGGAAATCACTGCTACCGTTTACTGTTTATTAATTGGAAAGTAGCACATTGCGGGACGAGCACCGCAGGGTAGTAGGCACATATAAAACAGCCATATAAACAGAAGTCTGAGCAGACATCAATCATTATACCTGCGATCTCCCTTATTGAGAATTATCCAAAGAGCAGGTTCAGGACTTCTCAGTTTTCGTGATATAATGTAAGGCACTCGTACGTGTCTTTGGTACACTCGTTTTCAAATTCCGGATTTCGCTCCTGTCGTCGTCTCGTGCAGAAATATTTCGTTCGCACGTCTGTACTACTTACGTAAATAACTAGTGAACGAATACGTTTGAATCATCACCGCGGAAATCGTACGCAGTGCACTTATTCATGTACATGTTCTAATTAGTTCTTATAATTACGTTCGACCAGAGACGCACCGAGGATTTCTGTATGTGGGGAAGGGTGCAGGTAGTGTACAGGCGACCTGATGTTTTCATATCAAGATTTTTTCATTTATACTGAATATAAAACATTTTTATTTGTTGACTTACAGTTAATTTGTAACGTTAACAATTGATACACTGAATGACTTTTGTTACGGAAAATTAGCGAAAACTATGTTTAATATGTATCATATGCTTTTGGGGAATGGCTGAAGCCCAATACCCCCTCCCCTTCTTTCGTGCGTCACTGCATACGACATTCTGTGTACGGGGTGCGTAAGGTACAGAGGCTAGTAGCTCAGGATGATACTGGGCTTCCCGTGGAGGGCAGGATGTGCCTATTATTTTGCATACATCAGTCACCGAAATGGTTTGTTTCATTCATTTATTGTAGACGTGAATAATTAATCCTCTCGGTTAACTACAAACTGTGCACTATAGTTGCACCCTGTTGCCTGTAGCGCAGAAGGTGTGTTGTTGAATAGCCTGAAAGACCTGGGGGAGCAGCGGAGATAAGGCGTAGTTATCTTCCGAACCTTTGACCGGCGGCGGGGTCAGCGCTCCTCTAGCTTGTGCTGTGAATGTGCTTGTGGTTCTACGAGTATTTGTGCTTTGACGAAAGCTTAGTTAGGCACGTGTATACTCTTTGTTTGCATTGTAGTTTCGCTCTCTTGATTCGATTATTAAATATTTATTGGTACGAGAAATCAGTAAACGGAAACATTGTTCCTCTTCCGCAGTATGTAATGGTTTTGTTCAGCAATGTTTAATTTGAATTCTCAAATTTACGTTTATTTGATATTGCCGAATATTGGTGGTCTTGCTTCATATAATTTCGATATGCGCTGTAAGTTATTACTAGTATAAGTTCAGTTTAAGTATGGAGTAAATATGAAAGTATAGATTAATGTTTGTTTTATCACTTTAAAGATGCATTTCATTGACTGTTTTATTTTTACAATCAATTCCCTATCCTCTTTATATTTTTGTGTTGAGTATTCGACGTTTGTAGCCTAGAATCATTTTTTGAGAATTCTGTGAAACAAACAATGTATCACTTTTATAATTATAATGCGTTCAGAATGTTATTTTTATTTCAAATGAGAATCGTATGTAAGTAATACATAAATTGAATTTTTTGGAAGAGTATCTAATTAAATAGGAATCCGTGGACCTCTACATGACTAGAGTAAGTTACTTAAAATAATATGAATGTTGAACAATACTTTCTAGGGTCAAAATATCTTCAATTCAACTTCGTTATTAGTAGTAGAGGCAATTAATTTGAATCATATGTCATTAGGATCACTTAGTTGTAAACACACATTACATTAACTTTTATACTTCTATAGAAATTGAAAATTGTTTATTTCTTAAATTGTGCTGTTTGATAAATTTACTATTGTGAAAAAATATATATTGTATGTTTATCATATGATTTAAACCTACTTCTCAGAATAATTAAATGTTACATAGCAGCTAAGAAATCGTTTGAAAACAGAAAGAACATCAGCATACTCAACCATTCGAAAGAAATGTGCAGACATTCACAAAAATTTAACTAAGCATCTCAAAAGTGGTCATAATGAAGCTCATGCTCAGTTCGCGTATTCCTGAGCACAGCAAACTATTCATCCTGTTTGCTGTCAAGCGATTGAAAAAAGGCAGATAGTGTATGAATGTGTTTTAAATTCTGACCCATATTAGGTAATTGATCTCGTCATACTCAAGATTTTTTAACCATACCTTTTCTGAACCGTTTCGCGTTGAAATTATAAAACCAAATCGCTAGATTTCTCCATTTGGATGTAAGTAAGAAAATAGATTTGCGATTGATTTTACAATTATGTCTTACAGGTTATGTCTTAAATAGCAAATGCATTTTAGCAAATGCTAAAATTGTAAAGACCGAAGTCAACATTTGGACCAATGACGTCTTCAATCCATTGTTTATCCATTCTCAATTAAATGATGCTGTAAAAGTCGAAAACGACAGCGTCTTTATGAATAATAATATAATAAAAAATATAATGTAATAAAAAAATGTGAACGAAACTTAGGTATAATTTGATGCTGTGGTTGCACTGGCAGTTTATGGCGTGCGCTAGATCTGCTGAGACGCCGTAGTAAAATGCATTTGTAAGACGGTGTCATTTCGCCGGTGTTATATGGAAACGCTGACGCACTTGCATAGCTCTCTTTATTTCGTTGTTAGTAAAGTAACAGGTGGCAGGACGTAGTGTACAGAAGTGGAAAAACAATTATCTGCGGGGTAAGCTAACGAATATGTATTTCCAGCAGTTTAAATAAGCTGTCCGCTTCTGAATTCGGGAAAGCAAAATGAATGTATTAATTGATTTTTTAAGGACGAGTGGCTTTGCTAAACATATTGTAACTATTGTGATCTAAGTATCATAATTGTCTGTAGAGAAAAAAATCTTTGTTTAAAGAGAAAACGCATTTGATAATACGTAACAATTGCTATGTCACTGTATTTCCGTATGAATATCTCCATGCTGTTTTGTGAGCGCTTCTTACGCTGTCTCCCGCCCCTAAATTGATTTGGTGTCTATATTTTTGAGGCGAACTGAACTGCAATTATGGGACTGAGACATGAACCTGCCTGTATGAAACGACTAAACTAGAACAGGCGGGGAATTTTGGGACTCGGTTCTATATTTCGTGGTACTTTTCACTTCATGTTCTCATTGCATTTGCAATGTATTTTTCAGTTTTGCAACTTTACTTTCTGGTGTAAGATCAAAGTCGCTACTCTAAATTTATTTAACGTGTGGTTGAAAACGACCTTGTCACTTTCTAACTTTTGAATATATTCAAAAATTATTTTGAATATATTCAAAACTTACCGAAGATTAAATAAAATGAATTTAGATTTTCCTTTACTTTTTTGTGGAATTTTCTGTTTTAATTCAGCTTCCTTACTTCCTATATTACTTAAAATAGCGAGATTGGGGCCATCTGGCCCCATTTTCCGCCTAACCTTTCTTAAAGAATACAATTTACTAATATACAAATATTATAAATTAGTGTGACTTTCGAATACAAGTGCTAATTTACAAACTCATAATCATTGGAAACTACATTTTCAGATCGAAATGTATAAGGGAAAATATTGTCACAAATATTTGAACATTTGATCATAGTTTCATTATAAACATGGCAATAATACTTTATTGACGTGAGGGGTAAAACCTACTGTGATAGCATATTTACTTCCGAGTTCGCATCTGATGCTGCTCAGTATCTCAGAGAAAACAGTAATTGTTATTAAAAGTTTACTTTCATTGGTAAAAAAACAACTAATGTGTACATGCAGTGCGATTATTAACCTCTTCAGCACAGGACTTCACTATCGCTTGATAACGCTTTGTTTCTCTCGTCTTTTATTCAATATATATATATATATATATATATATATATATATATATATATATATATATATATATATATATATTTCGTAAACCAAGACTGTCATTCAGTGTTTGAAACAGCGTTGGCTAGCTGTGTAATTGATTTCACGTACGTGACTTCTATAGCTAGAAATGTCTTTGTTCTTCAACGCAATGATCACAATTGCATTAGTTGACTGTATAAAGCGTTCACTGTGAGATACAGTGGAAGTTGGAGAACAAGAGATTGGTAATGTTTCAGTGGGTAGAAATTTAATAATTCTCGATATATATTTGAGACATGTGTTCTTTGGGCAAGCGACGTGGAATACTACAATGAAAAGAATCGAAAGGCAAAATGTGTTTTCGAAATTATTATATTTTACTTTTATGTGGAAGTCGGTAAAGGTTTTTTAAATAAAATTCTTATGAATGCGAAATACAATGCCCCATGTTCTGTTTTAATTTCCTCTAAAGTTACGGGCATATACAAGTTGTGATTCACTGGTCTCAGCTTTTTAAGCATCTGTAAAGTTAAAGAACTTGCGGGAGAGTGCGTGCGCTTGTCGGCGCATGTCGTCCCTTCGAACCAGCCTCTGTTGCACTGTGATGCATTTCTGCTGGGATAGAGGTTGCGCCACAGAGGCCCCTACTCGACCTCTGCTGCTTTCCTTTATACGGGCACGCGGCGGACTTGACGTAGAATGTTCTGAGAACAGAGGTTGCTCAAAGTCTCCGCCTCCTCCACTACATCCCAGCAACTGCGATTCTGCAGGCAAACTATTTGTACATTTTATTTTATATTTTTTTATCCTTGTAAGAAAATTCTTCACGCATTTATATCTCCATGTTTTATATTATTTTTATCTCGAAGTTACAATACTGGACAAGATACTTATTTATGATAATGGATAAGTCGATTGCAGCATGGATTGGACCACCATTTTTTCCAATCGAATTGTAAAGTGAACCCTAACATTTTCACGATCGAGTGCCGCAGTAGAGAATTGATTGAATAGTGAACAATCGATAATAATCTCGTCACCATAATTACGTCATGCGAACTATTGCAGTCCTCTCTTAGCATCGCAAAATGATAAGTCGATGCCGAGAGCTTGGCGGTTCATTGTAGTTTTCTGAGACCGAAAAAGAATTCTTATTATTCTTTTTCTTCTTCCTCTCTCCTATGTATCTGACCGGCCGACTGTTCGTCTGTGAACAACGCTAGTACTTAAACCATTTATAGGATCGTACCCAAAGTGGTTCCCGAACTATCTTGCCAATCTTGGCCCAGTGAATTTAAGACGGATTTATTAATTTGTGGGTGAACATATCAAGAAGCACCTGGGGTATTTTCAATTTATTTGAAAGGGCTCCGTTTTTTCTTTGCTCTTTTTCGGCGAAACAAATTAAAGTGCACCCAGAAATATGGTATAGGTCCGATTTTCATTAAATCCTTAAGATTTTCCAAGATTGGAACAGTTCAAATTTTGTCGAACCTCTCAGACTATATTATTATGTTAGAATTCTTTTCATAGCTTCACGTCCTAAAATAGAGCCGAAACGTTGACACTAATATTAAAACATCTTATTATTTGATCTCAATCGAAAAATAAATGTATTAATTTAATAAGTGGTTAAGGACGACTGTGAGCCTCGAATACAAAAACAGTTGTCTACTTCACTGTCGTGCATTAGTCAGTAAATACATGATATTGTTCCATGATGTTTCACTCTTTTCTAAATAATGTAGCTTGCTCTTAGTGAATGATCAGTCCTTTTTACTCTTCATAGACAACATTTTATTTAAAATTGGGGTGAAACAGTTCAAATGATTCTTGGGCAGCTTCGTTTCGTTTGTTTTGAAAGTCAAACTCGCGTATTGAATTAATTTTTATTTCATATTATTATTATTATTATTATTATTATTATTATTATTATATTACGTAGTTTTCTCGGTACAGTACACAAGGTGTTATAAACTGTTAAACAAATTACTAACGTGGAAGGTCTCTTGCCACAATGGTATGCCTTCCCATCTGAAAAAAATGTAGTCTGTGAACGTAGTCTGGAAACTTTGCTCCCAGGTTCATGACATGCTCAGCCAAATCAGCTGACAAGAGTATGTTGCTCCATTTGGGAACTTTCAAGCTTACGATGTTTACAAGTGGACTGATGTTGTACTGCATTCATAAACCCTTTCCGACGTACATGATATTGGGTTTTGATTTATATTTTTCCTTATTCCAGGAAGGATTTCACATATTTCATTTCTTTCGCTATGACATACATTGCCGGAAGTAATGTAAATGATGTAATGAAAACATTAGGGTTGTGATGGAATTTCGTGTGTCAATATTCTGCGATCATTGCGAACTAGTTATTTATTTACGAGAGCACATTTATTCCGCCGTTATTAAGACTAATTAAACGTCGTATCGAACGTCTGTATTAAAGAATCTCGAAACCATGACTTACGAACGTCCTAATCAAAGTATTAGCTGAAGTAAATCACGGTTCAAAGTATTGTTTTAAAATATATGTGGGTCTAACCTAATATATTCTTCTTAAAGTATTAACTGGTGAGTTTCTCTTGCGGGTAGCTGTTCCCGCACCCATTATGTTATTTTGAGTCGTCCCGCCCAAAATATCTGCTACAGAATAGTTTATGCAATTACGCAAGGAAGAGATATGAAAAAAAACTGGCATCAGAACAAATGGTAATAGTATCCAAATGCGGTCAACATCTGAAAACTGTCACAATATTGCATAATTCTTTTTCACATTTCACTTGTAACTCGTTACGCAATTTGGAAATTTCTTTCGTGTTTGTCTTTGTAAGTTATACACGAAAAAATCATTCGGATCAAATCGTCCTTACAGTCAATAACAAAAGCATACAGTTTTTTGCATTGACTACAAAGAAAATCCAAACAAACGTTGAATAAATATTAAACAGATTCATTGTTTTCCCACTTCATTGTGGCATTTACCTTCGAATAGAAATCTAATTTATTTCAGTGAAGTTTTCTTTGAACTACAAAAAAAAATGTGTGATCACAAATACTGTTCGATTTCATTTGATGTTTCTGCTCTTCGATACTACGCTTTGATGTTGCATAATCCTTAAGTAACAAATAAAACGTTTGAAGAAGTCAACTGTTAGACTTCGCGTCAGGAATCAGTGCACACGACTGACGTCACAGAGGAGGGAGACTGCTACACTTACTGCCATTTCAAAAACATCTACTTCCCAGATTTTCGACTGGCAGCGTTGGTACAAAAAAAACGTTCACATTTCGTGTAGGAAAGTACTGAAGAAAACCAACTTACCCATTTATTCATGCAGACATAACATTTTTGAACGAAAAAATCCCTAATTCGCATTGGGTCACCCGATGTTTTCTGAAGACTGTGCGTAGATGGCTATAGTACTTGGCATACTCAGTATCTCCTTTCTCGTGTATATCGCTCGCGCTTTAACGGTCGTCGAATGCACAGATATCTCGTGCGAACCCTAGACAGTTGCCTCGAATTACAAAGATCTCCAACTCTTGATATAGGTAGTGACGCTTACACATGGATGTCTGAAAACATCGACATTTGAAATTGTTGTTACTGTAAAACTGCCAAAAAAGATAAGTCTTCTAATAACAGTTGCATATATGTCAGTGGCACACCCAGATACCTAACCAACATCAGTGGCACACCTAAATACCTAACCAACATCATCAATAGCTTCATAAGCAATAGAACCTTTTCAGTGTCAGTAGATAATCATCTCTCAAACCCCAAACCAATATATGCTGGACTTCCTCAGGGCTCCCCATTGTCACCTGTATTATTTAATCTTTACACAGCTGATATCCCTACATCCAACACAGTCAAAACAGCACAATTTGCAGATGATACAGCATTGTATTGTTCAAACATATCACTTGACACAATAAGAAACTCATTACAGCAACATCTAAATCAAATAGATTGTTGGTCAAACAAATGGAAAACTGAATTAAACCCATCTAAGTAACAGCAAAAATATTTTCATTAATAACAATTTCAACACCACCACCTCTCACACTGAACAATAACATCATTCCTTGGACTCCACAAAACAAAACAGTGAAATATCTAGGTCTGCATCGAGACACTAAACTCAACTGGAAAGAACATATAAACATTAAAACACAACAAACAAAAGTCAAACTATGTCAATTAAAGCGATGAATAAACAATCACAGTAAAATAACAATAGAAAATGCCAAACTCATATATACAGCCATAACTAATTATGCCATACTAATAACCCTTAATGCTCTATGCTTGCCCTGTCTGGATCAATGCAGCAAAAACCAATATACATAAAATACAGGTCATACAGAACAAATTCCTGCGAACAATAACCAAAGCACCCTGGTTCATTTCAAACAAACAGCTTCTTAAAGAAATTCAAATAAAACCTATCATACACCACATCATTGAGTTATCCCATAATTTTTACAATAATGTCAACAATTACACAACTATCCCATTACAATCTAGGCAAAGCACCCATAAATCCCACCAGAATAAAAAAAAGATTTCCCAAACATGTATTTTACATTCAATTTGCAGATTTAGATGTTTCTTTGTGAGGTGCTCAGTGAGTTTCCTCTCCCTAAGTAATATCTGTAAAGTAATAATAGTTTAGCTTTTTTTAAATAGATCATAAACATCAAAAACATGTGAAAAAGTTTGTATTGTAAAACTGAATCATGTATACCATTCAAAACAATAAAATAATTGAAGAAGAAGACTTTTCATCCTTGAATCACAAATATTACGTTTTGTCGCAAATTAAGAGTTCCGTTTGATAATTATTTGACGTTGCTGACGTCGAAAATGTGACTGTAAATTTGTCGTTAAAATGCTTGCTTTGACAATAAAAATCCGACCGTTATCGTAACGAACAAAACAGAATCGGCTCGCTTCCGAGAGAACAAGGCGAACGACATCACCACACCGCACCAGCGCGTGCTGAATAGCGTTGGAATTAGAACCTCAAACCTTCAAGGCGTAGTGACTTCACAACTCGGACCAACATCACGGCGAGGCTCCGGCCTTTAGCCTATGCGGTTAACATAAAGCCTCCTTGATTTATTTATTTTATTTATTCATTTTACGTCAAAAAAAACAGTTAAAAACTGCGTATGACGCGCTATGGGGAAAAGTGAATTGTGTGCACATTTTCAAAATTCTGTGATCCCTACACTAAGTCATATACTACTTAAATTTTGAACTTTTGAAAGGGGAAAAAAACTCCCATGTAATAAAATCTATTTTCAAGGATAAACAAGCAATAAATTTTGAATTTTGAAAGGGAGAAAAAAAACGACAAAAAAAACTCCCATGTAATAAAATCTATTTTCAAAGATAAATAAGCAATAAATTTTGGCTCTTATTACTTCTTGCCGCGACAACAAGGAAACGATAATTTGAATAATTGTATTTCCCACTGAATTCTAGAAGACGTGCACAGATAATGAAGTTACATTTATGTCCAGAAGCAAAACAAAGGGCCATCTCAGCATTTGCTCAATGGATCAGGGAAACTGGACGAAAAACCTGATCGAGATGGGGGTCATTGACCCGGAAGCTGTGTTACAATAATTGTTACAGGTTGTTTATACTCATTTATACCGACCAAATGGTAAATAATGCATTATGTATCATTGTTAAAATTAATGTTACTTTTCTTGTGATGCTCAGTATAGTCTCTAATTGTATAGAAACAGTTATGCAGCAGAAACGATTTCACTTGGGATTTAAACTTTTCTATTGAATTTAATCGTTTAATGTCATCTGGCAAAGTGTTGTAAAATAATGTACATGTATTGTATGTGAATTTTTTGTAATGAGCTGTTGATACTGTCACCTGATGAATATGATTTCTACGTCGAGTGTTATAGTAATAGACTTCGGCATTTTCTGAAAATATATTCCCGCCCTTGAGCAAGTCATTTTTTACAAAAACCACTGATTCGTAAATAAAAAGACACGGTAATGGTAGAATTCCTAGATTAATGAAGAGAGGCTTACATGAATCACGTGGGTGGGATTTGGTTATTATTCGTACAATTCGTTTTTGTAATCTAAAAGTCTGGGAGCTATAAGATGTATTTCCCCAGAATATTATGCCATATCTCAGGTGGGAATGAACATTCGCGAAATATACACAACGAGCATTATGAAGGCTGACTGAATTTACAAGAATTCTGAACGCGTAGCATAATGAACTTAATTTTGTGTTCAATTCATTTAAATGGACGTTCCATTTAAGGTTTGACTGAATTGAGAGACCTAAAAATTTTGTTGCCTTAACATCAGTCAATGGTACACTATTCATTTTCAATGGAGCACAGAATTGTTTATTTGATATGGAAAACTGCATTAAAACCGTTTTCTTTTCGTTTACTATTAATTTGTTATTTCGGAACCAATTTGAAACATCTGATATTGTACTATTTACGGTTTCTTTATTGCAAAGGATGTTCGTATCATCCGCAAAGAGAACCGTTCTTCCGTTTCGAATCGTCGAGGGCGTATCGTTTACGTAAAGTAGGAACAGAATAGGGCCTAAAATCGATCCTTGAGGAACTCCACATGCAATGGGCAAAGAGTCGGAAAGGTGCGTACGTAATGTTCCATCATTCCAGTAAGGTATTTCAACTCTCTGAGATCGTTGTTTAAGGTACGAACATAACCAATCTAGAGCAATACCACGAATTCCATATGAAGGTAATTTGGAAAGTAAAATGTCATGATCAATGACGTCAAAAGCTTTTGAGAGATCTAAAAAATAATCCAATAGGTGCCTCGTTTTGATCCAATGATGAGGCGACATCTTTAAGAAAAGAAAATATAGCTGTTTCCGTTGATTTTGATTTTCTAAATCCATGTTGGCAATCTGAAAGCGCGTCGTGTTTAGTGAGAAAGGTTACCATTCGTACGTAAAAAAAGTCTCTCTAATATTTTTGAAAAAACTGATAGAAGAGAAATGGGTCGATAATTTTGAATTTCATTTTTGTTGCCTTTTTTGAAAAGCGGCTTAATTTTAGCTGTTTTGAAAATATCTGGAAACGTTCCAGTGCATAAAGATGCATTAAATATGTGAGTTAACGGGTGTATAATGGCATACGCACAAGTCTTTAACAAAGAATCCGGGAATTCATCTAAACCGGACGAATATTTATTTTTTAGTTTACCGATTATTTTGAGAATTTCATAGGAAGAAGTTTCGGAAACGAACATTGTGTCTAAAATTTTGGGTGAACTGTCTGTTTTTGAATTTTGTGGCTGAAGACGCTTAGTGAGATCGGCAGCAATTCTCGAAAAGTATTGGTTAAAGAGATTAGCCACTGTTGCCGGATCGTTCACATTTATATCGTTATATTTTAAAACAACATTCTCTACGGGTTTTCCAGTTGATTTGGTAGTATTTTTTATTATATTCCACATTGCTTTTGTTTTATTATTTGAGTTCAAAATATCCTGATCGTTTTTCATGATTTTAGCCTGCCTTATGACTTTTCGTAACAATGTTTTGTATTTCTTAAAGTAGATAAGGAAATCTTGAGATATGTCATGACGTTTAGAAATAAAGTAGAGAGTACGTTTATTTTTACACGATGTTCTAATTCCTTTTGTGATCCAAGTATTACTTTTTCCTGAAATGTTTAATTTTCTCTTTTTGATAGGAAAGCATGCGTTAAAGAGAAATGAAAGCTTTGAGAAAAATAAATTATATTTTTCATTTGTGTCAATAGCGTTATAAACTGCCTCCCAAGATTTCGTTCAGCAAGTAGTCCGTAAATAACTTTATGTTAACTGTAGTAAATGCTCTGCACATGCGTGTTTTATTTATTGTGTCAGTATTCATGTTATTGGTAATTGTAAGAATTTGTGCATCGTGGTCACTGTAACCTAGATTATTCGTTATTATTTCATATCTAGTTGTGGTTTTGTTAATTATAATTTGATCTATTGCTGTTTGTGATTTAAGAGTATTCCGTGTATGTACGTTCACTGTAATATCTAAATTAAAAGAATGAATTAAATTGAGAAACTGCTCTTTTTCGTGGGATTCGCTCAGAAAATCAATATTGAAATATCCACATACAACAATGGATTTAAAAGAGAGATTACTAATTTTGTTCAGAGTTATCTCTAGATTTTCTACGAAATTGAAATAATCTAAAGCTTGCTTTGAGCTTGCTTGAGTCTGCCCAATGCATTTTATGGAAAAGTACTTTTGTGCTGATCACTTCTAACTTGACATTTTGACGCTTCGCTATACATATCGAAGTCGGGTGACAAGAATCCGGCCTTCGGCCTTCGCGAGTAATATAAAACATCCTGGAGTCTGTGCAACGCATAATTTCCCATTGTCATTCGAACTACGTAAGTACAATGATGTCCAGAACGGCAGGGGGCTACTGGAGCAACTTGCCCCAGGCCTCATCTTCATTGAGGCCCTGAATTTTTTTCATTTACATTAAATTTTAAAAATGTATTTTAGTTCATATTAACCACTTTACGTTATTTTTGTTGCAGGGATAAATGAATTCTCTTTATGTATTGTAGGGGGAGGAACTTTCGAAATACGCCCCCCTCCCGTGTATTTACTGCCCCCGGCCTCTTAATTTTCTCTGGACGCCCCTGCGTAAAAAGAAAATCCATTGTCATTCGAACTACATACAAAGGGCGCCTTCCGTTCAGGTTCTAGTTCTGAGCTTTCGTTCACCGATGTCACAACTTGTACCTTAGTATGTCCAGAATATCAAATATGCGTATAATGTGCTTAACTATAAAATATTCTCACATTTACAATGGGCCCTCGCACTGACGCTGACACCTGCCAGTTTGCAAAGAGTTCTTTTACCTGCCGCAGAGCCATTGTCGTGTTATTAGCGCTTACTTGTAGCTCGATGTGATCGCAAAAATCGATTTGATTCGACCCAATTACCAACGAAGCGCTTACCACTGATAGAGAAAACACTATGTTGGAACATTCTTATTCAAGAACGGAACTGCAACTAGCCAAAAATCCGTTGCCGAAACTTTGGTATCCTGTTCCTAAAAATATATCGAACAGGAAACCCGTTGACAAAGGCAGCTCAAGCTCAAGTGCACGAAGGCACGGCGCCGAGGCGACGCCGGTCGGTCGACGGAACATTTAAAGACGTCCGTGACAGCAGTTATTGCCTTCTGGGTCATTCTCGGTGTCTGATTTTAACCTTCTCGCTACGTAGTAAAGAGAAACTGATGTAATGCTGCGGAAAAAAGGGGGGGAAACGGCAAATTTGTGACCGAAAAACACTTATTACAGGGCTCTGGTAACGAAAAAGTAGATAAATTTAAGGGGAAATCCTATATCACGTGATGTAACCAGAATCAACGTTTTATGGGTTCTTAATTCCGGAAAACCGAATGACTGACCGGGAGCGGTGGCTCAGTGCATCAACTGATGTCGGCAGCGCCTCTGACCGGGAGGTCCTAGGTTCGAGTCCCGACGGTGGCAGAATTTTTGACACTAGCTTTTCAGCTAGATCAAATTCAGTCGCTGTCTGGAGAATTCTAGCGGTCGGCTGGTCTGATCGATAGTTTTCCGTGGTTTCTCCGACCAACACCAGGCGAATGTCGGAGCAATACCCTAACAAATGGGACACGGACCCCGCGCGATCTTTCCTTCCTCTCCCGTGTCCTATCCTCTCCCCTTACACACACTTACACTAACATGCACTACTCACGTGCGCAGAATTCACTTCTCCCCATAGCACGTCACACAGTTTTTAATTGTTTTTTATGTAAAATAAATGCTGTAAATACCTGCTTATATTAACCGTTTTACTATTCACTGGTTGTGAGTTGATCTCCCCGCGATACTTTGACCTACGGAGCAACTAGCAGGGGGAAAGGAGCCGAAGAGTTGATCTCTTACCTGCCGTCCCGCCAGAGGAAATGGGCGCCGGGCTGTCTGTGGACGATGCCAGCCCACGAATAGCCTGGCCGCTCCATCCCTTCTATCCCTGTATCCTCCTCCCCCTTTCGCTCCCACGCGGGTTTCCGCAACGGGACCTGTCGCCCTGGCCCCGACCGGTCCCTGCCGGGCTCGGCAGCCCCCTCGCTCTATTCTAATTATTCCAAGAAGTCAGCGTCGAAATTTACCCGTAGATGTAGCGACGCACAATTCCGGTGAGGACTGGTTCTCAGAATAAATCGTCCTGACTCGATTGTTCGTCATTGGATCCGTTCATAAACGTCCGGAGCTAGCAACAACCCTTCTTGAGCATGTTTGATTATGTACGGTACGGGCATGTTTAATTATGTTATGAACATGTTTAATTATGTACCGTACGGTACGGTACGGGCGAATTTCACACTGCATATCCGGAAAAAAATATTATTTGCGTTAATTTTTTGTTTCATCAATTAACTGCAATTTTCAAGAAAACGTATTTTTGTTTATTCTAGTAATCTAGTCGTATGTTGTGAAGATGTCAAGCGAACAAGTGTTTCTTGCAACTCAAATAATGCATTAAAAAATCTAATAGCAATCATTAAACCAATTATTGAAAGAGAAGTCTCTTCATAGAGAAAATTTTAAATCTAAATTTTCATTATAAAATGAAAGGTGCGCTGTTGAGGAAAAAGAAAATAATATGTATGTATTCTACAGTTGCGTCGACAGTTTTTTCACTGGTACAATTTTCCGTAACAGAAGTTCTTCATACTATGGCGGCTATAATTGTTGTAATACGTAAACCTTGTCATCGACAAAATATGCACGTACGTACATATTAAATCCCCCACAATTAGAATCGTAGAAAAACACACATAAATAAATGCAAATATGTTTTAAAACAATAAAACAGAAACATAGAAACAAAATTCAAGATGAAGTTATTTCCACCCGAAACTACAGAAAACATTCAAAAAGATCCCAAGATCCAATCTGATTAATGCCGCAGATGTAACGTGTAGATGGAAAATATAGATCACATCATTTCAGGATGTGAAACTTTCGCAGATACAGATTACACAGTACGCCGTAATGATATCGCTTCCATTTTACACCAACAAATTGTAACAACCATATATTTATTATATATCATGCTCCCTAAACTACACATACAAACCGGAACCTGTGTTGGAAATTGAAAAGGTCAGTATTTATCTCAATCGCACAATTTTGACGCACAAGACTAAAGCGTAACAAAAACTACTTTTCGCATTGATGTTGTAGTCCCTTTCTGCAGGAACATGCAAAAAGCATTCTCGGAAAAAACAAGGAAGCACAGCGATCTGGCATATCAAATCAAATTCAATGGAAACAGGACCAAGTATTCATTCTAGAATTTCCAAGAATTCATTGTAGATTCACGTAGAAATCATGTTCATCAAGTGTCAGTATCAACAGCTCACTACAAGAAATCCACATACAATACATGTACGTTACTTTACAACGAATTGCCAGATGAAATTAAACAGTTAAAATTGGTTCACAAATTTAAGTTAAAAGTAAAATCTTTTCTGCTGCAAAGCTGTTTCTATACAATTAGACACTATACTGATCGTCAAAAAGAAAAATAATGTGCACTTTAACAAAACAATGATATAGTATAATGAATTAGTTTACATTTGCATTGTATAATTTTTAAAAAAGACTTAAATGCCTGTAACAAGTAATCTACTTCAGCTTCCGGGTCAATGACCCCCATCTCGATCGAGTTTTTGTCCAATTTCCCTGATCCATTGACCAAATGCTGAGATGACCCCTTGATTTGCTTCTGGACGTAAATGTAGCTTCACTATGCGGACGTTTTGTTGAGCTTTCCTTTTGCTTGTAGTTGTAGTAGAGCTTAGGGTGAGTTTCTATTTGTTAGCAATAGAGAAAAATCAAATCTGTTCGTTCGTTTTCCGTTACAAATAAGTTTTCTATAATTCGGCAACGAAAATATCTAGTTTTTTAAATGTTTATCTCTCGCTTTATTATTATTATTATTATTATTATTATTATTATTATTTCATCTTTCAACTATTAATAGTTAAATTGTTGGGAAGGGATTCTGAAACTCAAGAAAGCGTGCGCAGATGATTTTCTCCCCAATACATCACATACAGTTTTTGACTGAATAAATAAATAAATAAATATTCTCTCAATAATAATCTCCATTAATAGCCTTATAGAAAAGCACGTCAAAGAAAACCTTCAAAAACTTGATATCTCTCCCAGACTTGTAAAATTAATGCAAAAGTCTGTTATCTTAAATACTTGCCGCATTGTCCGAAACTATGAATTTAGATTCTTAAATAAAAGCAAATAACAAAGTTGGTGAAAAGCCCGTTGTTATTTGAAAACCAGGTCTTCCTGTGAACCAGCAATGTGTAAACAAATATTATTATTATTAATAATAATAATATTTTTGTGTATTTCATACTTCACTGCTATGTTATCATTCTTCATGTGTATGAAATAATTATTTGATTGAAATTAAGAACGTACAAATGTATTTGATTTTTTTATCAGGAAAAATGTTTATGTTGTAATAATGATGTATATGCTATTTCATATTCTACGGCAATTCTTTTGCTAGGTAGTCGCTTTTGGGTTAATTCTTTTATGAAGGTATTTAATTTTAAGATTCAGTTAGTTAAAGCTTCGCTCACTGAAAGCAATTAAAGTTTCCACTCGCCCTCGATTATTCTAGTTAATTCACTGCCATTTGATGATCTGGCAAAGGCAGACCACAGTAGAATCGTCACGAAATTTAATTTACAATTATTGGATATCTAAGTCGGGGCAAAACACCACACGGTTACAAAATCCCTCTTGAAAAAAACAAATCTTACGTTAATGTTAAGAATAAATATTAAAAATTGTAGGGCATATAGAGGGATCGAAAATGATGTCAATGAACATATAGTGGAAAATTATGCGAATATATGAACATGTAGTGAAAATTAATTAAATGCATTATATGTGTGACATTTGCCGCCTGATTGTTAAGCATCCCCGTTTACACAGATATTTCGCAGATATATTAGAACTTTACTGAGTCAGAATGTGACCTGCCAAACATCTGTGCATAAGAAGTTAATGAAAAAATATGCGAGAATGTTGCATGTAACTCCACAAATGAAATTTCTCACTGATGGTCATTGGGGGGAAAAGCTACCAATTAAGACTCCTATGTCCTAGAAGTATATAACATTTATTCTGAAGCATCTGGCACACTCGCTTCACAAACACCATTTACTTTTTGGATCACCTAAAGAATACTTCAAGTGCAGTAAAATTCGTTCTATCACAAAGCTTTCATACAACTTACAACTCTGTAGTAAGTACATAACCTAACACTAAAGACGGTCATACCAGCAATCTTCTCTCTCGTATCTCGTAGGATCTGTGAGTCATTCTCGCTGGGCCAAGGGAGCGGGGCCGTGGAGGGGGAACCGCCAATGGAAGGTAGAGATCATGGTGGAAATTATTTCCACCATGGTAGAGATACTGCTCCGGTGAAAGACATTCAGGAAGCAACGAGAGCGGCCGATCGCGAGATTCTCGTATCTCGTAGGGACAGAGTATTCTCGTGTTCATACCCAATTACCCATACTTCATCTCGAGCTCGGCATACCCCTCATTACCACCACCATCAAGCAAAGCGCCCTTAAGTTTTACCACAAAATCCCTTCAATCCCACAAGCCCTCTACTTCCAATTAGGAAAACAAACCCCAAATAGAGCACGTATCCGCAGGAAACTCCCCAGACACTTTTTCGACCCACCCTAAGCCCCTCACACACACAACTCCTCTAAATAATCCTAACCAAAAATATAACTTCTACATTAAACTCAATTCTGTAGTTCTGTATCTAATGTACTCCAACCCATTGTAAAAGAGAGTGTACGCCTGAAAGCAAATAAATTTTTTAAAAAAAAGTATTTTCGTGAGCAGTCCAAGCCAGCCGAGGATGGGAAGAGGCTCGTGGTTAAAATTGCTTAGTGTAGAGTAAGGATTTTTTCCACGCACGAAATTAAAAAGGTCTATAATAAATGTTATAAATAATGTTCCGCTCCCGTAAATAAACTTGGAAATAAATTAATAGAAAGTGTATACATTTTTCGTGAAGAACCAGACCTAAGTCAGAATTTCAAGTATGTTTTCAAAAATTTCATATTTAATAAAATTCTTAAGTCCTTGCTTGATATCACGTTATTATGACAATTACTAGAGTTCTTATGAGGTTTTCGTACATTTTTTTGCTGTTGTATGTGAAGTTTTGAAAATACATACTATAAATATTGAGTAATATTTTTGGGAATAAAATAATTTAATTAACTGGATTAAAATAAATAGTTGCACTCCTGGCGCAATAATCAGACATTAACATAACATGTTACATTTTTACGTGTTGTCGGTGAACAAGAAAAGTGAAAAAGGGTTGACATGGATCAGAGAAACAACTGTTGCCACAGTCTATTCAGCAGTGCTCAATGTCAATTTTTGTTACAATTTTAGTTGTCAATTGTGGCACTCTTGACGCTTTTACGATAAACGCCAAAAAATATAACAGGGATTACGCAATATTACAGAAAAACTGGTTTACCATAACTGAAATTGTGTTATTTTCGCGAGTGTTAATGCGTGTTTTCGCGAGGGTCAAATTTAAACTAAATCGTCTTATGTGATAAACTCAAAATCTGGGGAAGGAGGACATCTTTCTCGCTTACGAGAACGAGAGAATATGCGGCTAGTGACCGTCATTACCTGACACCTTCCACGGCTAATAAGATTGGCCTTACATTTCTCGATTTCAAAAGACTTCTTAAGTCCGACTTGACGGCATCAATGAAGATCATTGCTGTGGATTTTTTCCCTTTCGACATTCAGTTTCTGTAGGTTTCTTTGGCATTTCTCTGATCACTGAAGCAGTTTAACTTTCGGATGGAAAGATACGGGCTTATTTTGAAGGTAATCCTTTTTGTAATAAAATGCACTTCGATTGAATAATTACGGTTATTATTGCTGTTTTTGCTCAGAGAAAATTTGTTCGAAAATATCAGAATATACTGGGGGGACAGCGTTAGAGGTAGGTGATTTGCAGTGCGTCGTCGAGTCGCCTGTCTACGCACTTGGCAGCTAGTTGTGCGACTTATCCGGCGCCTACCGCCTGACCCGGGCTAGTATTTTGGTACTTAATAAACACCTAAAATTTTCCTTCTTAAACTAATTAAAATAAATGACTACAATTTTATAATATACATACGTATATAAATCTGATTTATCACTCCTGGTTTCACATTAGATCTCTGTTACTAGCCACACTTGGTTGGATCTTCTACGGTAGGGCCTTCATGAACCCAGCTACACCATTGGGAAAGACTGCTTCCTTGCTGCATGATTTCGCTGTCGGTTCCGCTGTATGCTGTAGGTTCCCTGCTATTATCACAAGATTCGCGACAGCCAATTGCAAATCGCTCGTGGAGAAGACGGGCATATCATTTTAAATCACTATCCATGTGAGATACTTCGTAGAATCGCCCCAATGATGTAAAATGAGACAGGAAGTCGAGCATGCTCACTCGTGCCTCTAGTCTCAACAACGGAGCGTGGAGAGAGAACGATCGACCGCTGCCGGCTATCCTCCCAGCACAATGTAGTTTCAAGCTAATCACAAAGAAGGCAAAGTATCGACGTACTTCTCATTTCACAGTACATCATTTACTTATTACCTTTTTCCTCGAAGAATAATCATATGCAAGTTCTCATTGCTTTACCTCCCACCCACCACATTACCATCTCGCCCTCCATCCAGCGCCCGGGGCACGTGCCCAGTTCTCCCTCCCGCTTTCCCTCTCTGGTTTTGTCTCTGATTTTTACTATCGTTAAGGCAGGGTTTTTCTAATCGCGTGTTCCATTCGACCGCTAGGGCGCAGCAGTGCAAAGAAGCGCATGTTCCATTCGCACAGAGGCATGGAATCAGGGCGCACTCGGGGCGCCCTAACCTGCACTGACGTTCTAGTCGGTACAGTCAGTGCACCGGGCCATTTTGAGGTTAGGTACGGAAGTTACGCATGCTGAGTTGGATTCGTGATGAAATTGTGAAGGCAATTGAGGGTCTCCTGTCACGCAGGGATACTTCGAATGATGGAGTATATTATGTTGTGCAAGAAATGTCTTAAAAGAATTTTTGTAACTTACGCCAAGTTCGGAAAATCAATTTGTGTTTTCCTAAAATTTAACCTTGAATAACTTCATGTTAACAAATTCAGTGCTATTTAGAAACCAAAGTGCAGGTACGCCTGAATTACGAAACGCCAATAAAGTGAAAATAAAAATAGTGACCCTTACAAAATCATTCAAATATATGTGCCAAGAAATGTTTCTCGCTCGCCCATACATATACCAGCTGAAACGCTCATGTTAATATTTTTATGGTTTTCAATAACCAAACAATTCTGCAGAAGCCTTTCGCTTCAAAATCTTGTGTACTATTTCGATCACTCGCAAATCACGAAAAATGAAATTTCGACACGTACGCATTTGAAGTTTTCGTGTTTTTTAAATAAAGATATCGCACGTTAATATTTTATGAATTAAGAAGTAATAATTACCAAAAAACTTCATAAAAATTATAACAACGATCATAATTCAAAATTATTATTTTTCGCGTTCCATCAGTGTGACAAGAACAGCTGTTTATAATATCATTGCGTAGCGCACACGCACTGACTCGGTTCCGAAATCCGTTTCATTCGTAGCTGCCTTTCACGCGTGTGGGGCAGCACTGTTTTTTTTTTGGGAGCGGTGACGATTTTGCCCTGCACTAGGGTGGGTTTCAGTGCAACGAATGTAAAACGCTATAAATCTCACGTGCGTCATCAGTATTTGCGATTATGTATTTCTTCGGTGAGTGAATTTGCAAGGGTACGTTCATTCATTGATCTTTGAGAAGTAGCGGACAAAATTTGGAGTAGCCGACTCCAGTTTAATAGGTTTGAAGTAAATATTGAATTTACTGTATTGTTGTGAAAATGTGCAGTGTACAAAGTCGAATTGGATAATGTGCTTGATTGAAAGTGCGGTATTGCATTTATTCCTGTGGCTTTAGTTGAGCAATTTGCCTCTTCTAACGTAATCTTAGTGTCAGTCTCATCAGACCGGCCTTCCCCTTTTAGTCCTTTGTACGTACGTATAAGCGTAATGAATGCATATCTAAAAATGCGTTGCTACGCAGAGCGGCCACCAGAGAAACGGGCCTCGTGGAATGGAGTAAACCGCATGGAAGGTGGATGGCGGCGGGTGACGGGCCGAGGGGGGCAGCGCTTCCCGAGGGGGGCAGCGCCTGCCGGCTCGGGGCCCCGTCGCGTCGCGTCGCGTCGGCCAGCTCGGCGCGGCGTGAGAGGCGGTGCGCGCCCGAGGCCGGGGCCGCTGCGGGCCGGATGTGGCCCGTGGGCCGCTAATTAAATAACCCTGGCGTGGGCGCGTACGACGCTCGCGTATACGTCCAGGCGCGGCAGCGTTGCGTCTTTGTCTGAAGCGGGGCGGTGTTGCCGCCGCCGCCGCCCTGCAGATGTCGCCGTTGCGCCCTTGCGAGGCGGCGACTCGGGTGTTGCGTCGCGCGGAGCGGAGCAGAGCGCTAGCGCTGACGTCATGCGGATATAAATATCGCGAGGCAGCAGAACGTCCGACGGTCGAGGAGCGTACGCGCGTGCGAGGATCGCGTCGGCAGCAGCAGCGGCGGCGGTGGCGGCGACGGCGGCGGCGGGGACGACGACGACGACGACGACGACGCCCATCCCCGCCGCCGTCTCCACCTCCACCATCACCATCACCATTACCGCCCTCATTCGACTGGCGCGACCCCACGTGGGCCCTCTTCCTGTACAGGCGACGGCTTCCGGAGCTAAAACTGGCCTCCGCGTTGCTTCTAATGTTTGAAGCTTGAGCCACAGCAAAGTCTTTTAGTTAATGGCACGTTGGCACGACTTTAAATGTTGATTTCTTTTATGCACTTAGCCCAATTGTTGGATAGAACGAAAAACGGACAGAACTTGATTCTCCCACGTGTCGTAGGGATATAGTAAAAAGTATGGCTTTCGATTATTGCAAGACTAGCGGTACGTGGTCGTATTAGTTCAGTTTCCGTTGAAATTTTGGTTTCGTTTGTAAAAAATTTGGTTTCGTTGCTGCTGTGGGCATTAAGTTCTCCAACGAGAAATGTGGCTAACCGCATGACGTTTTTCTGCGCTGAAACATTCCTCTTTTTTAATTACATATATACACATTTACACACTTTCGTCTTTTTGCGAACATGTTGTACAGCCGTAGTGAAAACAATCATATTTCGGCATCACTAAAGATTTCATTTAGAAAAATGCTCGAAATTGTTATGAACCAATAATTTTCTTAATTGCTTATTATTCAAGGCTACAATCGGGACCGGACACTGCTTATTCTTGTCGCATGATTTTACATGCAACTTTCGAATGAAGGTGTAGATCCCATCGGTGCAACTAACCAGTTTCATAATTTAATTGGATCTATTCACAGAATTCACCAAACCGTTCTGTTAATGTTGTAAATCAGGGCCGTTCATGCTTCCACTCCATAGTACAGCTCTACTGTACTGTGCTCCTGCCGTGCGGAGCCTTCAGGAATCTCATTCAGAGGGACCAATCGATCTGGGTCAACTTAGTCATGCAATAGAACTAAAATTACTTTTTTTTTCTTAAAAAAACCCAACAACTATGCTTGTAATACATTAACCATTTTTTTCTTTATTGAATTTAACTTCCAAATATAGGTAACCAAGTTCTGGTACGTCAACATGTTCGTTTTCTTCGTATCGTAGAAGAATGGACAGCACCCAGATGCGTTATTATTGTTTATATTTTTAAAAAAGTTGATTGTCGTGGGTTCGCTAAGCCATCTCCCCCGTTGGACTTCTGTGTACTGGATTTTCTGGGGTTTTACAAATATGAATTAGTTTATTGAAAAAATATTTTATCCCTTGATAATTTTCCTATTTAGGGAATGAACGTTCTGATTTATGAGTAGTTTGTGTGGAATAGTTGAACATTTACATGCATGTTGGAATTATAATTGAAATATAGTTGAAATTACGCCCGTTATTCTATAACATACACATGAAACGCGAAAACACGTGAATGAGAGAGCAACAAATGTTGTGGTTTTCAAGGAACAACTTGTTGCAATAGAAAACATTTTACGAAGGAAACTAGAGAAGGAAGGGAGTTTTCGTTGCCATTTATAATGAAAAACGTTGCCCTCGAAATAAGTCAAAAAGCCAAATTCACAGCCCTTTAAATTACCAAAGCAAAGCTGTGCTAAATGGTGCAAACATGAGTGAATTAAACAGGGTTCAGAGGCAGCTGTTCAGAGTTAGCTGTAATAGATCATCTTAAACGGAATAAACAGTTTTGATGATGGGATAGTGTTTTCATAAGTTTAAATTTTCGTTTTATGGCAAAACTTCATAAATTGTTATAAGTAAATAGAGTTTGAATAATAAATAATGCAACAAATAACTAATTGAAAGCGATACACACAAAACAATGTTAAGATATAATTGTCACTTTTGAACTAATTTAATGTTAAGATGGTGTTCCTGATTCAAACCAGTTGAGTTTAACTCCGAGACAGCAATGCCGCTGTTTTGGCAACAACTCTGAACGAGAGGTCCTAGAGTTCTAGCCCAGAAGGAGACAGATTTTTGGCAGTAGCTACTCAGGTCGAATTCAGCCGCCGTCTGGAGCGTTCTACCGGTCGGCTGCTGTGAACGATTCTTTACCGGCGCGCGATCTTTCTTTCCTCTTCCTTGTGGTATTCTCTTACCTTACACACACACTTTCACATATGTCGGGAGACCAGTTAGGTAGATTAGAACTTGTCCCGGCTGGGGCGGTGCCTCTCTAGGGAGAGATACCTGGAGAGAGAATCTCCCGTAAACAGACGTAAGTCGACGCCGAATCTGGCCATCCAGCGGGAAAGTCATCTGCGTCGTCTCCCGGGATAAAGCCATCACTACCTGCACTAGACTAATGACCACAGCAATTGGTGTGTCCGGAAACAGGTTCATGGTGGGTTCAGTCTCCTTAGACACCAAGGAAAAATATTTTTATGCCCTCTAGGGAGCATCAGAACATAATCTAGAATGATTCACTTAATCAGAAAAGCTAATTCTTAAGAGGAAATGTCGCTAACAAAAAGAACAATTATCTCTAATTTTGTATCATTATTATTTGCTACATTTTAATTTATGTAAGTTATAATTATTATACAGTCGACTTCGGTTGTAGTGAACTTGTCACTGGTCCCGTTATTGCATTACATTACCCTACATTACAAATAAGCATAAGATGATTCGGTTATAGTGAACCTCAACCTCTGCTTTATTGAACGTATGAAATACAACGTCCTGGAAATTAATTCCCTTCTGTGAAAGAAAATATCGCTTCAGTGTCACAACTTCCAATACAACTTTATATATCAGTGGCGAATTCTGAACATTATTTCAAGTATACCGCACTTCATGGAAGCTACCTCCACCGATGTCTTTTGTTTTTAGCTTTTCTGAAATCCCAATACTATGGAATTTCGTTGTTAATAATTGTTCTACAAGACAATTACACAAACCACTAATTTCTTTTTTTATTATTCTTTTTTTCTTATTCTACAATTTTCTGATACAGCGTATATAGCCACTTTACAGAATTGTTTGGTTATACAAAGTACACAATAATATACCGGCAAAAAACTAATTTCTGGATCATTAACCCACTCCATTTTCACAGAAACTTGAGAGAAGCGTAACTTACGATCGATCAGAGGAGGACTGTTCACCGCAATATTTTGCGGTGCCTACCGACCGTCTAAACGCGCATCCTCCTCTCTCCCCGCCCTTGAAACATGAGGAGTAGGTTATCGCGGTTGGCATGCGGCACCTTCGCCTGCGCCAGCGAATTCTCTGGACAGCATTAAAAACTGTTTGCAACTTCTCACTATAACGCACTTCATAGCACTAACGGATGCAGAAGACTGACTCTTGGTAGCAAAACAGAGTTACTTTTTTAGCTTGTGTTTCAAAGCTTTCAAAATCTCAGTTTCTCTTTAGAGGATTACCAAAGTTATGAAATATTTCTTATATTCTTCGAATTACTAGGTATATCGGCGGTGTACGCGATGTATCGAAGAATTCGCCACTGGTGTGTGTGTGTGTGTGTGTGTGTGTGTGTGTGTGTGTGTGTGTGATATCTGTAATTCCAGAAGCTATGAATAAAGAGAATAATAGTTGTTGATCTTCCTCATTCTTTTGCAACGACTTCTGAAGTTTTTTTGACTTCAAATGACACTTGCTAGCAGCTTGCGTTGTACCATTGCTGATAAAAGATGGAAAAAATGTACTTATAACTGATCCCCATATTAAGACCGAGAACGTCGTTAATGATGCAATTACTCTTCAGGATTGATCACATTGAATTCACGAGATGTAATATTGCGCATCCATCCAATCGGTAATCCAATGAGCGTGTAAAAGCCAATGCCCAGCTTAACGCTTTGTCAAAATGTGTGGGAAGTGCCTGAAACCCTGTAGTGTTTGCGTATGAGCGTACATAATGCCGTGCGGGTAAAAGAGCCCCCAGTCGGCTTCTAGCCAGGCCGTCACCGTTGGCAAAGCGTAGCCGCGGCAGCCGGTCACCAAAACAGCGCCTCGTCTTCCGCCGCACCCCGACTCCTTCTCCCGCCTGCTCCCGCCTTCGCCGCCGCCGCCGCCCATAAAGCGAGCGGCGGGTGGGCGGGCGAGGTGGCGGCTCAGCGGATTTTACCAATATCGCGCGGCGGCGACGGCGGCAGCTTGCTACACGCCCGTGCTCCCCTCGCCCCTCGCCTCGGCACTCCGCACTCGCCCCTGGCCATGGCCCTGCCTCTGCCTCTGCCTCGCCCTCGCTCTCCGTCCCTTTCCTTGTCCTCGGGACCGAGCTTCAGATTAAAACACAGCAGGGGTGGGTGCCGGGCTTTTCTCTGACCTGCGTGGCCCCGACCTCGAGGACGCGTATGACACAATTCTGGAGCTGCCCTTATCTATATTGAGGCTTTACGGAATTAATTGGAGGAGCTCCGCGCGCCATTGTTTGAATTTTCTCTTATTTGCAGAAATACGGGTAAATCCGAAGAGATCTATTTGAATTTACGCGGTCTTTATATTGAGCGCTCGTACATTTTTTTCTTTCGATCTTTACTCTGAGATAAAGTGGGCCAAAAACAATTTTATTTGTAAGTAAATTTTGTTGCAGATGTGGATACGATTTACAGCTGAAAATAATATGATTATTTACAATGGTCACCATGCCATTAGTAAGATTCTTTGTTTAGTTAATTTGGGAAATGGACGGACCGCTTATCTTAAGGCATGCAATCGTATCACCGCCGTGTTTTATTTTAGATTTATTATCGTTATAGATTTTATTGTTTAAGAAAGAGTTCAAAGGGTGTAAATTTCAATTGTATTACAAGATATTAAGCTTAACAATGACAGTAACATCAGGCTACTAATATTGCGTGGCATGCTTTGTGGTTCGAAGTGTTCTGAGTGCTCTGCACAGATTTGACGGTGACATCCGAGGTGGCTGCTATCGTTGTGTATGCGCATCTGTGACTTCTCTTCTGCTTGTCGCCGATAATTCTATTTCTAGTGGTTCTGGAGGAATAAATTCAGTTTTAGACGCTACTCTTGAAAATTCACTAACGTACTCCGTTTTCTAATTGTACGATTCTTTTTCCTCATATAGTTAGGGTTATTTTTACTTGGTGTTTTCTCAATATCCAGTGATCAGGGCGCAAGCTCAGGCCGCTGATGCGCCACTGCATTTGAATTTCGCGGACTCGGGCGTCCGGCGTCTTGCATGGTTTCCGGCACAGCCCTCCTCGCTGCACACACTCGTCGTGGGCGCCGGCGCTCCTTGAGCCAAGTGGCTGAGGCGGGGGCGGGCGCGGGCGCGGAGACTGGGGATGGCTGCATCCCTCCCCCGCGCCTCTTCGCCCAGTGCCCTGCCTCTCTCGATCGACCGCTCAAAGGAGGCAGTAAAGTTTTATGTCCCTTCGCCGCCACCGCCGCGTTGGTAGCCGCTGCTGTCTCGTCTTCCGCATCCCCCGCCCCCGCCTCTTCCCTGTCGCTGTCCCCTCTCCCTCTCCCACTCCCACACCTACGCCCTCCATCGCCCCGCGCGTCGGCGGAGCGGAGAGCGGGGTACGGCCGTGGGTACGATGGGCGACGCATTTGTTCCCTGCGCCTGCTCCCTCGCCTCCAGGTTTAACGCAGCGACTGGCGCACAGATTCTGCTACGCGATGCTTACGGCGCCCTCTTTGCACTTTTCATCTTTTAATGCGTTTTAACGCACTTTCGCTTTGACACATTAATGAATGATTTTCACGTTTTCAACTGGCTTTAAACTCCGGGTTTCTTGATGTTTCCATTTCGTTTTTTTACGACATGGATGTAGTAGATTGAAACGTCTCCAACGCTTTTATCGAGTTTAGAAAGAACGGCACCGGAATTTGTTGCCGTTATAGCGTGTGCGTTTCGTGAGATCAAACAATTCCATATGCCTCATCAATTTCTTCTCCCTTGAAGAATGTTAGGTTTTTTACAAGCAGCGTAATTGACATTCCTTATTTTGGTTGCTTTTAATTATAAATGTTGGATAAAAATACTGTTTATAAATCTCTGTTATAAACGATATCTTATGGCCCCGAAAATAGTACAAAATCTGGAGGGTTTTTAAACTATATCAGTAAAATAACGCGTCATCAAACAGTTGCAGGGACACGGGTGTTTTTATTTACTCTTAGCAAACAAAACAATACCGCCAATATAACTGATCTCTACATTACAGGAATGAACAGAAATTTAACTGTATTGGAAATGGAATGTACTGTTGGAAAATTCGTGAAATCCAGGACTTCAGAAACTGTTGTTTAATTTGAAGTGGCAGGTTTCGAAGGTTTCTCTGTGTCCGGCGTATCCGCTATGGTACTCAACTTCTCCTGGCGATTCGGATCTTATATCCTACTGCCTCCTAGTACTCTACTACCCTAGATGAACACCAAGGTGGCGTTTCTTGGGTAATGAATCCGTTTCTACACGATCACGCATGTGAACAAGTAACAACTGACAATCAGCTTTCAATAGCGTATTCAAGGCCGTTAGTTTATGTGCCAACATACCACGCTACTGAAGTTCTGTTTCTGTTTCAGTCATCATTAAACCTTTCTAATAATTTTATACAAAATTATGGCGTATATAACTCATTTATAATGTTATTTTATTGCATTTGTAGAGATTTCAAAACTCGCCTCTATCGTCGCTCGTTTCCAAACGCGCTTGTGCAATAAAACATAACATAAGCTTCCATAATATACTATTAGGCTTTACCAAATAAAATCGATTAGTAGTTTTTGTTAAATGATAAAGTTATGTACTACAAGCCAAAGCCTTTTGCTGTCTGCCTGACTGTGTTTTTATGAGTCTTTATGACATGGACTAGTTCTTTTGTCTTCCACCGAACGGTGATTGAAGGAATTTCTCGTATCCCAATCTAGAGTTTGGCTCTTACTTTCTATTCAATCTCTTATTCGTGTATTTTCTTAACTTGTTTGTATTTAATTGCGAAATTGGCATTTAGTGGTACTTTGTTTACGTTTTAATTTTTCAGACTTTTCTTATGTTTCTCTGTTTGTTTCAGTATGGCTCGGATGAATTTGGACAAGAGTCTCCACGTTATGCCTCACCAAAGAGTGCTGCTGCTTCACTGTATGCAGAACCATATTATTTGCCGGGTAAGTTCCCGATTTTTCTACTTCTCTACTAGTCTGTGTCGTAGCTCTAGTCACTACAGTTTTAATTTGGTTTCGAGATAAATCCACAACATATTCGTCTAATACGACAATCATCCCCATTTGAGACAGTCCTCTGATAATATTGCTGATAATATTCATTACAAGATGACCATTTTCTAAAGAAGGAAAAAAAGGAAACACTGGGATATTACTTACCACGAAAATGCTGATGATGTGAGTCTCTGCATCTGAGCAGAACGAAAACGTGACGTTGAATCCTCCACTTCCTCTAATGACATCTGATGATGACTGTCATCGAAATATACTTTTTTAATCACTAAAAACTCCGATAAAGACTTCAAGCAAAAGTCTTTATTACAGAAATAAATGGATGAAGACGATAGTTAAGTTAGTAAAGACAATATACTACTCCCTTATGTAGGTTGGAATTGCGAAAAAACGAACTTAATAAATTGTGTGTAGCAACTCTAATAATAATCTATTGTACTAATAATTGTAAATCATATATTAATATTTGTTTTTGAAGTTGTTTTAAACTGTCATGTGTAAATTACGTGTAATAAAGTAAATATGTCAACCGATTGCTCGTAGTATGGATTTCTCCTCTCCATTACAACATGCGAGTTCAAAAAGCAGTAGTTTTCATTTATTGAATCGATAAACGTAGTCAAGTACCATCGCCCTCCAAATTTATTGCAGAAACCACTGGGATTCTACTGCTGATGAATCTGTGAATACTTGGGCCAAAAAGGAGAAAATAGATTCAGAAGACGAGACCCTGCAGTAGAAACGCGTTGTACTAAATATTGTTTTAAAAATTCGGCTGTAAGAATGATAGCAGTACGTATTCATTCATTCATTCATTCATTCATTCATTCATTAAGGTACATCGCCAGATTCAAAAGATTGATTGATGATAAACATTACTAATTATTTTACATGCATTTAGTGTTGCTTGGTGTCTGTTTTTGCGATTAAACGCAAAAAGTGCGCGATTCATCACAATGAAAATTCTTGTTCCTGTTTAGTATTTAACAATTTATCCGTTGGATTCAGTTGGATTCCGAAACAGCCTTAAAGGTGGACGCATGAAGGTATTCTTTATTTGCAATTGTTCTATTTTAACTCTAGTAATATGAAAATATTAAATAACTTTATTTTTTAATTAAATATAATTTGAAATCAAATGATTAATTATCGACATTCTTTAGGGTCCTTTTTTCTGAGATGTAATGCTGTCGCCTAGCAAGGTGGTTCACTTGGCGCCTTACTCTTCCATTGTCTCCGGCGTGCACTGCTTCCAGACACCTGCCGCTACAATACACAGAAGTCGCTGAATCATCTTCTGTGATCTCGCCTTAACGTTTATGCAAGTGCGAAAATTTAAAACCAGTATTCCTAATGAAGTCAGAAATGACCCTATTGTTCCAGAAGCGAGTTTGTTCTTCCAGTCACGGATTTACTTGTGGAATCATCTAATTGTTTTGAGATTTTTATAAGTACTCGTAGGTGGAATTTTGTTCTCATTTTACCGGTCTACAATTGTTCAACTAGCGTGATATACTAACGTTCAATACTAACTATAGTATTGAAATGTAAGTTAATTTTATTTGCAAGTCCCCAATACTTAACTGTGAAACGCAAATTTAGGAAGTTTCTCCTGCAGAAATTTTGATTATCAATATAACATCTAAGCTGGAATCGCTCGGAACCAAAAAATCCTATTTAGAGAGGTTTCTATTTTCTTTGTTGACTATTTTTGTGTTAGTATTGATATTCCCTTGCAGAAACTTAAGAAATTGTGTAACTATATTAGTATAATACAGGCACACATACACAGACAAGTGTGTTATGTAAATTGAAAATACTATGAAGTAAAAATAAAAAAAGAAATAAGAGACTGCATATCTGTACAATACCTTCAAATCAATTATTTCAGCCTTTCTTTTGAGTGTGTCCCAATCTTCTGTTTTTCGGCATTTGGATAATTGTAGAAACACTTTCTCTGACAGCTTTTGATATGTTTCCATAGTCCACTTTTTCGTCTAGAGTTAGACTTCTGTGATTCTGTCCAACCATTGTTGAACTACAACATAAAATTTCGTACCAAAACACTTGTCACTTCCTGGTGTGTCCTTCAGTCACACGATGCCTTTGACGAAACTGCAAGATACTTTATTGTATTTACTGTGTATATATTTTCATAATTAGTTTGCTCATTTTAAAAAAGGCATTTAAAAAAATCGTGACAATATAATCTGGATTTATCCTATTTATTTTACGTCAAAAACAGTTTAAACTGTGTGTGACGTGCTACAAAGATAAGTGAATTCTGTGCACGTTTTCATAATTCTGTGATCCTTACCCTATGCTATATACTAATTGAATTTTGAATACAGAAAGAAATTAGCGTTGTTTGCGAGGATTGTAATACTGTGACGGCCTGTGATCCTAGAAATGTGAAGACCAATAACGATGTATTAGTAACGAATGTAACGTAATGTATTTAACTGTGGTAATGGGATGAAAACGTATATTGAAACTAACGTACTTTCAGAATTAAGCCCGTTTTACACTGTCATTTTTCATCATTTTTCTGTTTAGAAAATTGATGGAAAGGGGACGTTCATTTCTACGCGCTACTCTTTCAGTGTCGCAAGTGGATGAACGAGAACGAGATTTACACGGTCAGGAAATATTTTTTGCATGCAGTAGTGATGAAAATATTTGCTCTGGTCGCCGCAAAGACCACTGAAGATCAGACAGTTGAACATAGCATCTCCGGTAAAAAAGAATTCAGTTAGGTTATATTACGGGTGAGCACGGAACGACACATTACAACAAAGTTCATGTTTAATTCCTCACTACATAATCACTTCACTTTACAATTCAACGTACTATTTCGCCCTAGAAACTTCAAAAAGAAGAAATAGCACCACATGCATAGCCAACCAGAGAAAGTTTCAAAACGTGACGCTAGGAGCGAGGTAGTCTGTGTAAAACTGAGTTAAATCTCTACCGAAAAATGATGCACGAGTAATTTTTTTATACAAATTTCATACTGTGAGGTCCGTCACTTTTCTGTTCCGACGAAAAATGATGAAAAAATGACCTATAAAACGGGCTTTAGAAATGTTTAATGTTGCGAGTTACATCAGTCTTTTGTACTTGCTTGCACTTACTTCGTAAGAAGAGGAAGTTATGTAATCACGCGACGGAAAACGGCGAATTTTCTGCAGGAAAAACTTATTGCCGAGCCTAATAATGAAATAGTGGAAAAATCTTACATACTTACATTTACACATACATACAGTGCTTGATTTACCAAATTGTAGGTTCCGGAACGCGCCACAAATTAATAATTAATTTAATACGTATTTCGGAGGTACCGGAACGCCGTTCCGTCGCGTTCCGCAGAAATAAAGCCTTTTGTGTGTGTGTGTGTGTGTGTGTGTGTGTGTGTGTGTGTGTGTGTGTGTGTGTGATTACTTCCTCTAATACGTGGTGTAGAGAATCCATGGTTAGTGAGTCCTTGATGCCGAAAAATCGTTTGACGGAAAAACGTGTCTGTCCCTCTGTGGTTAACGCGAGCATCTAAACAGTTCTGGCGATTTTCTCCAAACTTGGTATCACCCACTCGATCGGAACGAACTCGAGGCTTTGGGAGTTTCAATCGGACCGCTTTTTCGAAAATTGAAAAAAGTTAAAATTTCAAAACTACAAAATTGGGGATAGTGATTTTTGTTTGCGACAGTCTGCTGTAAAAACTCAGCTCTTTAAAACAAGTCATATACAATTTTTGAAGAAACGAGTAGTTTTCGCATACGTTGTGCTGGAAATTAATGCAATTGATTAAAAAAAAACATTTTTTAAACACCACGGGTAGCAGGTACGCTCAAAGGAATGGCGGGGATCTCTTTTTCGTTGAATTCTCTGAATTTTCGAAAATTTGGTATTTAGAAACAATGCGAGAAAGTATGTGCGGTTGTAGCATCACTAGTGTTTGTTGATATAATTAATGACTCAGGAAGGTATATTGTGTTCATCTGTACCCATATTCTTAGTCGGCTAGATTATATTTAATCTGATTTATTCATATTATATCAAATTCCTCTCTTTTTCTTCCCCCCTTCAATTGTGCTCCGTTTCTGTTTTCTTTTTTTAACTCATTTAAGTATTAGTTGTCTTCCTTTTGCCAGCGACAGTTGTCACTAAGAATCCTAACTCCATCGTATCCAGACATCGGAAGTAGAAATACAGGAAGCCTTCACACGATTAAACACTGATTTATCCACAGCCAAAGACTCGGCGTGTTCGATAACTGGGCAATTCTTTCAATGTACAAACATAATATACTATTTTGCGAAGTATCCCGAATTTGAGGTCAATGTCACGCAGTCGGAACGCTACATGTTATCCAAATATGTTCAAGTGTCCGGAACCAAATTACACTATTTAACTGAACTATTTATATACAGTTAAGCTTTTAATAACATATTGACCACTAATAACTTCAAACTTACTATATCCGAACTATTCAAAACGTACACACTTCAGTCAGCTATTACATTCTCCGCGTGTCTTCCTTTTAAATTTGTAGTGTGCGTGTGTGTGTGTGTGTGTGTGTGTGTGTGTGTGTCCGTTCGGGAAACGAAAGTTGCTCGGATAGATTGCTCAGACGAATGGTAGGATGTGCTGTAGCTGTAGTGTGACTTGGCTGTGTGTCATGCATGCTTCAGATGGTGGAGGTGGCGGTGGAGGCAGCGCAGACCCTTGGGGCCCTTCAACACAACTGCAGGGCGCCTACCCGGCATACGCGCCTGTGGCACCCGCGGGCGGACACCTACCACAATTTCCCATGCACCTCCCGCCAGACCCCATGGTGAGTGCACTAGTCCTTTGCAAATTGCGAGTCTGGTTTAAGTTGCATTTGATCAGTCTTTGGAACGATCGTGTAAAATGCAACCAAAGGTAAGTATGTGATACTGATAGCAAAATAAATTAACCCTTCCTTGTGTGACCTATAACTTCCTTTCAATATTTTTAAATGGAAGGAAATATAAGAATGCAAATGCGTGTTGTATATTCCATGAGAAATATAAATTACAATGTGTAAAATCAGTTGAATTGGAAACATTGTGAATCTAGAATTTCTTTCCGTTGGGTATGGGGTGGCATTTTGTGTCGGTTATGTTGCCAGTCGCAAATTCGTTAGCTATGCCAAGTACTCGTATATCAGATTTTCAAGTACTTTGTGCTTTTATTGGAATAGAAACAGTAAGTAGATTTCCTCTGGACGACTACCCCTCGTAAGGACTGAAGTTTTGGGGATACTATTTTTGTCCTTAAGGTTAATGTGTTTTGAACCTATATTTAGAAGGCTGAATTTGACGCCCAAACTTCGGATACAGGGATGTTGTAGAATGAAGCAAGATGTGAATTAATTTCAATAACGATAATAGAATAAGAGATTTTCTCATCACTTTGTGGGTTCTCTGCTTCCCTGTACTGAGCCATCATTACAGGACGCACAATGAAATAGGGTAGAAAAAACATTGTTCTCGTGGAACCTTCCCCTAATCATTAGGGTCTAATGTGCCCAGACAAAACGTGTACTTCCCGGAGAACGCATGCCCAATTTCCATAGAAATGACTATTTGTGCTCCTAACGGAATTTTGATTTTCAACATTTGTGTCTAACAGTAAGTTTTCATGGAATTTTTCATATCTATAAAACTTACAACGGGAGCCTACCAGAGTAAATTTCGGATTCTTTGCAAGCTTTCAAAGGAGTTGTTCTTTTGCATTTCTCATGTTTGTTTCTTATACACAACTCTTTACGTAAGGAAACTCCCCTGACATTTTTTTCGTATCCATTAGTAGTAGCTGAATGTAGATCTCACTGTATCTTAATCCCTAAAACATTCAATTTTTTTATTTCATGAAGCATATTGAGAAAACGAAGCTTGTAACTACACCGATGACCCATTACATTATGACTACGATCCGGAAAGTGTTTGCGCCAGGAAGGTAGAGGGTTACATGAATATCGCTGGCATGTAAACTGAGAAACTGCTCAACATCAACGCAGAGCCAAAACTTCGGAAGCTGAAAACGTGACATTTAGATTATAGGTTTCTATTATGATGTTTGTAACCAAGAAGAAAAGAAAAACGTACTTCAAAATTCAGTCCCTGCAGGGATGAAATATATGTTTGAAGGGACAAAAATGTCATTTTCCAAATACCAGAGATAAAATTATTTCCTTTTTTCCTCAATAGATAATTGCGATTAATACTCGGGCAATGTCGGGTTATTTCAGCTTGTATGGTATGTATTGAGCATCTCCATAGGGTCACCAATCTTAATGTCCATGGCGGGAAATAGGGAAAGCGGCCGATCTATCAGAGTTCGTCGAAGATGAGATTGTGATATCTGAATAGCAGATCTGAAACAGCTCGTCTTGTCGGACGCTCCTATACCGCCGTTTTGATTATAGTACTATATAAAAAGTGGTGCAGCATGGACATTTCGCCATCTATTTGTGTCATGTGTTGACTACAGCGCATTGATAACAGAGAACTGCGGACGATGTCACGGTTTGTTTCGAGCAACAGCAGGGCCTCAGTTCGAGAAATCGCTCAGGGTACAATAGTGGTACTACCTGGTATGTATTACATGCCACTGTTCATAGAACCCCAATAGGGTGCAGGTTCGAATAATAACTCGCACCATGGTAACTGCACGACATGGACAGCAGCTCATGAAATGAGCACAAAATTGTCGAAAATGAACCGTGAATGGTGTTGGGGAAAGATCGCCTGGTTCGATGAATTCTCTTTCCTGATTCGTTTCGTTGACGCCGGTTATCATCGAAGGCTAGTTGGTGAGCTGTTTGGTCGAGAAGAAGCATGATATTTTGGATGATATTTTTATGATAAACTGTCGGGTCTGTTATTCTGGTACATCACTTCCAGACAGCTACCCGGTATCTGGGCCTTATTGAGGACCAAGTGGATCCGTTCATATCGACTGTTCCCTGCTGACTAGATCCACTTTCAACAAAACATTGCGCCATGCCACAATGTCAGGATTGTTAGGCAATGTCAGGCTAGTTAGGGAAGAGACAATTATTCCGGATATGATCCTATTGAACGTTTGTAGTTGGACTCTTAAGAAGCGGGTTCGTGTGCTGGATCCGTATTTTTTTGTTAATACAAAAATAGATTTTTTGTGTATAATCAGAAAATAATTCATTAAAATTAATATAAGTTATAAAGTTCGTTTTTAATAATTGTTTAACTTAGCAACAACATAGCACTGACAACATAAGATACCCCAAAGAGCAATTACATATGTACGTCCAAACACAATCACTTGTAACTTTCGAATGGTTATATCGTAGCGATTGTTTCAATGCAAGTTAATTTACAAATTCTCTAAAATCGGATATCTTCAATTTTATCTTAATGTAGATTAAATTGTAGTCCACCAACCTTGATTCTTCTCTGAGCAAATCTGAAGGGATATTCTGGAAAACACGAGTTACCACATCGCAGGATAACTAATGAAATGACTGATACAAACTACACATGATGAGGATTGTGACTAGTCTTTTTGAGGTAGAACCACTTCTTTCTTAGATTTCAGTAGCAATAATAATAATAATAATAATAATAATAATAATAATAATAATAATAATAATTCACTTCATACCATATATAAAAACGTGTCTTCCCTTTGTGACTTTTTTTCGATGAAACTTTAATTTCTCATCGAAGACCTTTGAATAGTAATAAATGTTATGATCGGTAACGTTAGTATCTATATACTTAACAATTCAACGACTTCCACTAACATTCACCCAAGACGTGCGTAAAAGACGTCTAGCAGACACACCCAGCCAGCACACGGCGGCTCCAGTCCAGTAGAAAGTTCTACTAACGTCGACCATTGCAAGGTTGCCAACATAAAAGAGGCAGTCTTCATGGTTGCCAACCAATTCAAGAGTACGGCTAAGCTTCACTACACAGACATCGGTTAATCTGATCACGTTTTACTTGGGACTTTCAGAGTCTGTTTGGCTCCTTGCTCCGTGTCTTGTATTGTGCGCGACATCTTTATAAGTCTAAGTAAAGAAGCAGTGTATTGCTTTGTGATTTTTTAATAGCGGAAGAAGAAAATGTGGCAAGATATCGAAGAAAATTTATCCTTGGTTTATTATATAAACTGAACGAGAATGATATAAAAAATTATTTCAATACTTGAGGATGTCTCATGATAAATTTGAAGCTCAATTGGATATTTTCAAATTATTGTATTAATTTATTCGGAAAGTTAAGAAAATAATCGACGCAGACATGACAAAATAATTTACGCACATAAGACAAAAATAATTTACATTGATTAATAATAAATAAATTTATCATTCCAAAATATGGTATAATGTATTCACCGTCCACAAATGTACCCAGTTTCACTAATATTTCATATCTCCTTATAAATATTTAGTATTTTGAATTTGGCAGATTGTACACCTTGATGCAAATAGTTTAGCTAACCAACTAAATTACACTTCCGAGTGTTGGGTAATACACTAAATAAAATTTGTAATAAGAACAAGTCGGGATAATTCTGGATCAACAAATAAATTGGACCGTGTTCGCACCACACGCTTAAGTCCCAACTGAAACGGAGGAAAGGCCGCCCGACCTGATGTACGTGCCGATGTCACCGGTACGGGCGGAACGGCACTTTGGGATGTCCGGAAGATCTTTCCTTGGGACTTTTTGCAAATGGCGGAAGGTGCGGATCGCCCCGTCCCGCCCGTGACGGCCTAGTACACGCGTCCCTACGAGAAACAATGTACTCACAATTAAAAACTCATGTCCGCCTGACCGTCCTCGCTCTCGCGGCGTCATTCACGACTGAAGATGCAGGCAGTGAGTAGGCGATGCTAAGCTCCTGGTGGCCGGGCAACCGGCCACCCACCAGTTGGGCCTATGGCGCGTCGGCCTTGGAGCAGGACCGGGCGAAGGATGCTTTTCGGAGTACTCCGGATCCCACTTTAAAGTCCGGCGGGAAACTAGTTACCTCCCGTCAGGTTGCTTCGGTACCGGTGTTACCCACATCGTAAGCTGGCGGTAAGCAATGGGGAGACGGGATGGGGCTCCGAGCCGCCCGGCCCTTAGTCCTGGTGGCCCCCAGTTGGGGGCTTTGGGATTCGTCGTGGCAGTGGCCCGATACTCTGGGCAAAGAGGAGGGAAGTTGTTCCCGGCGCATGTGAGTGGCGCATTGTCGAGACTGGTACTAGCCTGGATAGCTAGGAGCTCTGAGCTGGCAGGGCGGCCCCCACCCAGACATTGTATGGGGAGATTGCCGTGAAGGTATACTGGGTTATTCGGCCGTCAGCCTGTCGGCGTTAGCGCGTCGGCGGGGGTGAGGATAAAAACCCAAGAGGCAAAGGTGCCCACCCTGGGGACTCGTCCCCCGGATGAAAGTGAATAGTGTGGAGGTGGTAGACCACACGGGGTTACTGACCGTCCTCGCTGTACGAGCTAGGCTTAATAGATGAGCGGTCTGTCGTTCTGTTCTTCGGAGCGCAGGCCACGTCTGAAGAACGCAGAGTCGCTGGGTCGCTTCTCGACCTCCTGCAGCGTTGACAGGAACACTGAACGCCTACTGCACCTTCAGTGAACGTGTGTCGTCATGTTCATCGCGTTAGACATAGCTTTGCCTCTAGTGTCGATCTGCACGTCGACTCGTATGCGTCGCGTCGAGTGACGTGCTTCTAAGTTTAACTCTTTTCTTGACTTAAATACCAACTCAGTTGCTACAGTCCATATCTTAACAACTCAAAACTTAATTACAATAACATGGAAATATTAAAACTATGAAATAATATTAGTTTGGAATGCGAAACAATATAAAAACATGGATAACTTGCAGTATCAATATCTTTAGATGCCATGTCAAGTTATAGTTGCTATTTAATCTGGATCTAGGATACAAAGTATATTGAATGTGACGTAATTGCATTTGGATGCCAGAAATATCTTGTTTACTTACTGCATCAAAACTAACTCCAACCGTAGCATTTTGATATGTCGTTCAAATACTTTTCTCTCAATGTATCATTTTCACAGAATGTAAATGTAGGTGATAATTTATTACGAATTTTCGAATTGGTACAATACTCGTATATCCCAATATTATTTTAATATACCAACATGGTCTCGTATTTGGGGTTGACAAAATGTTAAATGCTTATCAATTTCTACATGGTGGTTTAGGATTTGTAGGGTGGTAAAGTCCCAAATAAACCTTTCTTATGCTTCAAAAGGTTTTTCTTAACGTAAGGTGAGTTTCGGAAATTGAAAAGTGTGTCGAAGTGGCCCAAAATTCACTGTGTTTGGTTGTCTTAGTTTTGGAAAAGTGGGGAGCAAACTTCAGCATCAGTTAGTAGCCCCGTTTTTTAAATTAGCACAAAATGACGGTGCAAGAATTTTTCAGTTTTGAGAAAGTGTGAGCGATGTGTTGTATTTTCTTGTTCGGTGGAGCTTGAAATTCAGAAGCTGCGAATGGCCACACGAGGCAGCTTTGCGGGTTGCTTGCTCTGCAGGCGCGTGCGCGAGTTCACCCAGTCCACATTTCTTGTTATAGCCTTATGCGAACGGGGGGGGGATCATTTTTCTTCCATAGCATTTAAATATTAATTTTGCGGTAAGTCCCTGGTAGATTTTTGTCTTTCTTTGTAACTTCCCCTGTATGTTAGCCTCGGAGAACGCATGCTAGTTTTTATAATTACATAGCCTTGATATTTGTAAAATATCAATTGGCAATACATAAGTAAGGAAATTGTACAAAACTGAGATGGAAGAGGAGTTCTTGCGGAGGCAGGTATGTGAAGTTGCATTCCCGTGACGCACGCGCCCCGCGGTGTTGCCCTTGAGTGTGCGTGGGTGTGCGGGCTGTTCGCAGGGCTACGGGGCGATGTCGCCGGGTGACCTGGGCGGGCCGGCGCCGGCGCCTCCGCCGGGCGCGGCGGGGCCTCCGCCCTCACAGCAGGCCGCGCCGTCCGCGCCCCCCGCGCCGCCGGCGCCGCAGCAATCTCAACAGCCCGCGCCACAGTCCGCCGCCAGCCCGTCGGCCGCCAGCAGCCTGCCGCCTATGTCGAGCTTCCGAGGGGGCACCGGGCCGGGGCCCGGGGCCGGCACCGCGCCTTCGCCCGCCGCGGCCGCCGCCGCTGCCGCCGCCGCCGCTGCAGCAGCGGCCGCCGCCGCGGCGCAGGGCTCTTTCGCGCCGGGGGCGGGTGGCGCGGGGGCCGGCGCTGGCGGCGCGGTGGCGGGCGCGACGCCCAGCGGCGCGCACCCGCCCGTCTCCGCCGCCGACCAGCTGGGCAAAGCGTTTGCCTCGGTGAGTGCCCGACGTCACGTCCCGTCCCGTCCCGTCCCGTTTAGGCGCAAGTCGTTGCAGGACATGAATACCAAGTTCGGCATTGTATTTAGATCGGGTTCGTAGAAAATTGGGTAGCCCCACTAATATAATTTTTTCGTACAATGGGCAGGGATTTATGGAGTTAGTTTTTTCAAGGATGTTGATTATGATATAAGAATGACTTTAAAGTTAGCAACGCATTTGGACACCTGCCTGACAGCTTAGAATGCAGATTTGTAATGCAGTTAGCACTTTTAATACAATGAGGTGTCGACAATAGTACAATTCATAGCAGCTGAGTAATTAAGTCGCGTCGGCGAAACACGACCTGTATAGCGGTAAAGCTTGTTAAATACGGGAATTCGACAGCAAATCGCTACCTTCACAGGTGTTATTTTTTCTAGTAATATTAATGTGGTGATGTTCGTGTATCACCATTTTTATTACTTTCTCGTATACGTACGTATATACGGAGTAACTTATGTAGGGTAGAAATAGTTATGTAATGCTGCGGAAAATCGATTTCGAGATTTCAACGGAAATACGCGTTTTGGGGTCCCCTGATACGGGAAAAGGTTTTCTTTCTCCTTTTTTTTCTTTTTTTCTCTTTTTCTCTCTCTCTCTCTCTTTTTTTTTTTTTTTTTTCCTTTTTTTTTTTCTCTCAAAACGTCCGTCTGTCTGGTGTATGTGAACAACACTCGCGTCTAAACTATGTATAGTTTTTTTTTTTCAAATTGAAGGAACACTTGTCAATCTGGCCTGAGTCGAAGCCCTGCGATTTTGAGAAATATTAATTAATTTTTGGGGGTACTTAACATGAAGACTCCCGGACATTTTCAAAATTTTCTCAAAAACGGCTCCAAATGTTTTCTTTAAATTTCTTCTCAGAATAGAGTAAAATACATATAAACGTGGCGTAGGCCCGATTTACATGATAAAATCTGAATTTTCGAAAATATTGAAAGCTTGATTTTTTTTCGGCATTTTCCTACAACTACAAAATTGAAGATGGAGATATATCCTTCAAGTAAAATTTGTTCTCCATATTTAGTTTTTCATTAAGGTCATGTTCATTTTATTTTTAATTTTTAGTAGTTTTCGCGCAATATTGTGCGCAATATGTGCAATTTCAAAATATTACAAAAACAAGGTTTTCTCAAAAATGGCTCCAAATTTTTTCTTTAAATGTTTGGTGGAGGTAGTGCCAAACGAACCGTATTCAATTACATAAATGTCATATTTCTCTATTCTTTTATTTTTTCAAAAAATACAAAATGTATTTTTTTGACATGTCTCCCATGTCGGTAATATGTACATTCGATGCGATTTCTTCACGTTATTATACTTATGAGTTCATGTGCTTTAAATAATGTCATATTAAGTTTCTCGAAAATTCAACAGTTTTGTGTGAAAATGAGCTCCAAATTCCACATTTTCAGAAACGCTCAAACGCCATTTTGTCAAAAATGACCCCAATTTTTTTCTTCAAACTTTTCCAACGGATAGTGGTAATGGCACTGTTTAATATGACGTGAAGTTTATTTTGGTGCATTCTTTTAGTTTTTCAAAAATTACAGAAATGTAATTTTGTAAATATCTCTCACGCCGTTAATATGCACATTTCCAACGATTTGTGCATTTGCGAGTAGAAGTGCTTTAAATGACCTTAAATTAAGGTTTTTGTAATCTTAATAGATTCCTGTGAAAAATAGCTTCAAATTTTGCTTTTACAGGAAACACCATTTTCTTAAAAACTGCTTCAAATTTTTCAATGAAAATTGCCATTTAGTAAGAGGTTTTACTCTTCTTTAATATTCTTAAAGTAATATTGCGGTTCCACTATTAGGAAACCGAAAAGTTGAGAAAATGTAAAAAAAAAAAAAAAAAAAAGAAAAAAGAAAAAAAGTACTTTAAGCTACGATAGATGGCATCTACCAAGAGGGTGGAACAAGTCTGTAAAGCCAGTCTACACCAAGGGAGTTAGAAAACTTTACTACGAGAAAGTTTGTGCCATTCTGTAGCACCTCTAGTTTTTTTTATTCAAGAGCATAATTTAAACTTTGGCTTAACTAGGCTTGAACTTCTGAGCTTTTTTGATGGAGTCATGACGAAAGACTGGAAACCCATCAACAATGTGTTCCGCAGCATGGTAATGCACTACCATCGTCTTCAGTATTTCCACAAATGTCTTTTTTCAACCTGAGTGCAAGATATTTATTAAAGAAAGCATAAATATGCCGTTACTGCTGAGATTCCATCGATTCCGCTTTGGTCCAATTTCTCAAGTTCTTCTGAAACAAATAATGAGTGAACGGTTTTGTTTGTAATCTAGACAATAAAGCTTGTTGTACTGCCCTATCTCCTTCCCAGACGTCGCGAAACGTTCTTTGGACATGATGCTCAGCGTTTTTAATGTATTCCCATCAGTGTTGGTATGCCAATGCAGGCCCAGCACGTGGCCACTTTCTTCCCGTAGCCGGCTACTCGAAGGTTGCTCGAATACTTTCGCTATTCTGCCAGCGCGTACTCGTGAATAAACATCTTCCCAAACGCTTTTTTATATTCGGAACAGTGCGTTTTCGAAACCTGCCAATTTTGTTATTTTTAATCGTTTGTATTTCTGTCGTTAACGTGCTTGTGGGAAGCAGTAGAAATACAATCATTAATGCTTTACATAAGATAGTGTATAAGCCATCTTATATTCACGTCAAAATTCATCGTTGAATTAATTTTCACGGAATCATAATATCGCTTTTGTCTTGAAAAATGTTCTTAATGAATGGTTTATGTTACCTGAATATTTCAAGACTCCTCGACGCCACTCTACGCGGAGGAAATGGGACTCGTCACACACACGTCGTCAATATCATGCACGTTTTTGGAATTGGAGGGCTTTATTGGTAGAGGCTCTAAAATTCCGTAATTAACTCCCTTCCTAATGGTGTTAACACCCCGGCGTTCGACGTTGGAAGTTAAATTTTCATGGAAGCATTGCCCTCATTGCATTAATGTAATATTAGGATCATGCGTATATGGAAATAGTCTAATTCTTATATCTGGTTTTAGAACAATCTTAGTTTCTGTCGCCCAAATTTGCAATTTCTTGTGCATGGGTTTATTTGAAGGGACAGAGCCCCCTTCCACAGAATAATATTTTGGAAGTCATTACTTATATTTGAACGAGCAAAGACACCATAAAAAACTTTTTACTAAATTTCAATTGATATTTTGAGAGGCAGTGATCCAGCACCCCTATGTTTTCTGGTGATCCAATGCCGCCGTGACCCTTAGAGCCGGATTGAGATTAGATTTAAGCCATCGAAGGTAATTTATGATTACATCCAACAGTTTTTAATCGGGGACATCGTCGCTGTTTTTGTGTTGACTTGATGTACGGCAATTTAAAGATTTAATAGGAATCATGACAGTAATTGTTCAACTGAAATACAATTAAGAAAAACATTAATAGTGAAATAATTTTTAAGCTGTAACTTTTACTTTCTCGTATACGTTCGTATATACGGAGTAATATACGTAGTATAGAGAAAGTTACGTAATGTGAATTATCTTGGCTGTCCGGGTGACGCCGCGTCGAAGACTGTGTTGCCAACGTTTCGACCATCTTTTCGTGGTCTTCCTCAGGGCTGGTCTGCCGTATTTATTTCCTTGGTCTGCAGACCAGCCCTGAGGAAGACCACGAAAAGATGGTCGAAAGGTTGGCAACACAGCCGTCGACGCGGCGTCACCCGGACAGCCAAGATCATTCACGTGACTCCGGCCGCGGAAGCCTACGACTTCAAAGTTATGTAATGCTGCGGAAAATCGATTTCCAGATTTCAACGGAAATACACGTTTTGGGGTCCCCTGATACTGAAAAAGTATGTTTTTTCTCTTTTTTTTTTTTTTTTTTTTTTTTCAAAACCGTCTGTCCGTCCGTCTGATCGCCCTCCAAAGTACATTTTTGAAAATTTCTCAACTTTTCAGTTTCCTAATAGTAGAACCGAAATATTATTTTCAGAATATTAAAGAAGGCTAAAACCTCGTCCTAAATAGGAATTTTCTTTCGGGGCCCTGAGCTCTAATGGGTTTAGCTTGTACGTGAACCCGGCATTGCTCTTCGTATTAATACGCGAAGATCGATGCTTAATCGATAGGAGATAGTGACCTCACAACTACTACAAAATTTTGGAGGATATCCAACAATTTGAAAGCATTCAGTATTTCATGCGGCAATAAAACTAGAAATATCTGAAAGTGTAATCATTACATTAACATGTTGCTCAGAAACTATTGAACATAGTCGACAAAATCATATTATAATCTCTTCTTTTTTTTCTGTCCCCAAACATCTGAGATTCAAACATATCTCGCGCCCTCCCAGGATGGAGGGATTGAAAGAGGCCGGTGCTTACGCATTGCTGACGCTTTCCCGTGTGCGCAGATGTACCCGACGGACCAGAGCGTGAGCAGCTACAGCTCGAACCCGTCGACACCCGTGAGCTCGCCGCCGCCGCTGACGGGCGCGGAGAGGGCGTGGGCGGCGGCGGCGGCAGCGGCGGCGGCGGCGGCCGCAGCGTCGGGGGCGCCGGGCAGCGCGGCCGCCGGCGGCGCACACTCGCCCGCTTCGCCGCACCACTTCGCCGCCGCGGCGGCGGCCGCAGCAGAGCGTGGCCTGCACATGGTGAGCGGCACGGCGGCGTTGCTCGCTGCCCCACCCCCTCCAACCCTCCCCGCTCCACCCCCTCGAGCTCCTCGTGTTGCCGACTGAGGAAAAGGCACTTGACAGTTCCGCTGGCAGAAACTGACATACACTCAATCAGAGATGAACACTGAATCCAGCCCTCGGAGGCTGGTCGCTCCCGGTTCGAGGCATGTCACACTTTAGCTTGCACATGTGAAAGTCGTACTTTGGGCAATGTTTTTTTTTTTTGACGTGCTAATTTCAATTTTGGAGAACACTGTCGTGCATGTCAGACCGTATCAGGTACATTCGAATCTTGATAGACTTGACGCGGAGGAACCTTTCCTTCCCAGAAGTGTCACCGATGCAAGCCAATTAACTTTTTCACTGCACGCCGGCGTTAGTTAGGCAGGCTCCTGGACTTGCTAGCAAATGTCCGTCACCCCGTCTCTAAGTTCGGTGACGTGATATACGCTAAATGATAATTCTTTCCTGAACAAGTAAGTTGAACGGTTTCGCGATGCATGCGTGGTCCAAGAAGCGATGAGCTTGTGCGCTCGGCGCCTGCCCCGCCTTGCTAGCAGTTGCAGTGAGGACCAGATAACAGAAATGACATTTCGTGGAGAGCCAAGGATGTTATAATGAAGTTTCGGGTAATGTTAGGAATGCTGCATTTGTTGACTAGAAGATTTTGGACAATTTTGAACATCTTTTTCAGAACACAAATATTCATGTTTAATTTGAAGTCAAGAATTTACATTAGTAAAATACAGCCAGCCTGATGATGATAATAAAGCAACAACATGGAATTTCAACAAACTCTATGAAAATGGCAGGATGGAAAAATACAAAAAGGATAAAAATGAAATGACATTGCCAAACCCTACTACCCAAACTCTAATGAAAACACATTGCCAAACCCAAGACTGAAGATCAGGATTTTCATGCAATTTGTTGGTGGGAATCTCTTCTGTCAATTTTCCTACTGTGATCAATTTGATATTCATTGTTTCATGAAGATTTTTTATAACTTCTATCAAGTGTTTTGGGTCACCTTTCCTAAATCCCCTTCTTTCTAAAATGTTTCATATCAATACTGTTAATATTATCAAAGACGTAGATTACTAGATCCACAAATGTTAGATGTGTTTCACAATTATATTTTCTGTCCTCTATTCTTTTCAAAGTAATAATAGGAACTATGGTTGGTCTACAATGATTTTTAGTCTTTCATTTACTATTGTTGCATAGATCATGTACAAGTAATCAGTAGGCTTATTCCTCTATGTGTCCAAATTGCAAGGCTCAAGTGCCACAACTAAAACCTTTAATATAGTTGTGGGCCATATTTTTATTACTCGGGCGATCCACACGTGACATCTCTGTATTGTTGATCTCCGGGCACTTTACCAGGTTGCTCGGAAATGAAAGCAGGAGGAGGGGGAATGGAACCATGCGTGTTATCAGGTTGTATCATGCATAATGCAGTGAAACACATTGGGATGATTGTGAATTTCTGAATTTATTAGGAAAAATAACAAACTTAAATCCAAACTTAACCTATTTTCACATTAAAGGGGATATCAACCCCTACAGGGTGTGTGTGCTAGGCGCACAATGCTCTAGCCCAACATGGATGCAAGGGACTTTTGAATCATATCCTTTCATGGGCCACATTCAATGGCCCCAGGGGCAGCTAGTTTGACAACCTTGCTCTATCATTATTTTTGTCTCCTCTGTTGCCTTTCTTATAAAAAGATATTACTTTTTCTTTTTGCCCTTCATTAGGAATTTGTTTATTTCTCCAGTACATAATAAAGAAATGAAGGAGTCATAGGTGAAACAGCATTCCGGTGTATTTTAGTATCTCAGTATTTATTCTACGCATACTAGGTACTTCTTGATTTTTACTTCTTTTTAAGTACTTCTGATTGTTTCTCTAGTGTGAAGTTGTCTACATTAGTAGTTGTTATTTCAAGTTTTTTATTGTGTGTAGATCTCCCATAAGAAAGACTTTGTATCTTGCATTATATTTATCCAACAATATCTGTAAGGCTTTCTTCTGTAAGTAATTCTTTCTTCCTTCTTTCCATCTTCCTGGTCATTAACTCCTATAACAAGGTGTCTTCTTTTGTTTTAATTTTAGCATGATAATTCAGTCATTCACATATTGTCCTCCATTACTCTTGATTCCCATATTCTTTCAACCAATATGGAGACTCCTTTTGCAGCTCTTTCTTTCTGATCTATTCCAGTATAAAACATGGCATACTTTTCTATGTATTGTAATCCCTTTCGTTTCTTTTTTGTTTGTTACTACTGCTAAATTAATATTCATCTTCTCAAAAAATTTTGCCAGTTAAATTTCTTTCTCTGATATTCCCCTTACATTCCAGGTATCAATTCTAAGATAGCCTGATATCTGTTTACACATTCCCTTTCTCCTTGCCGTAGTTGTCCTTAGTTTCAATTCCGAGGCCATCCGTCTGGACACTGCAACAAATCTTAATTTTCATAGGTGAGTTACTAGCCCTCTCTGCATAACTTCTTTTCCAAGGAGGGTGAAGTTACTTGGGACTTCCCTTGTCCTAGAAGTATTGCCTTCTCGATGACTTCAAGATCTCTCTCCCTCTTTCAAAGAATTCCTTAACTAGAAGAGTTGTAAGTGACAGCTCATTCACCACCTTGGTGGTTGGGACTCAGTTGCCTTCTTCAACTATTGAAGCCATTGATCTTCTCTCATCGCTTCTTTGCATTGAGGTCCTCTTCTGAAGTACTTCTTTGTCTGACACCTTTCCCTCAACCTGTCGAGCAATAGAGTCCTGAACAGTAGCTACACTACCACTGAGCTTAGTTGACAGGGTCAATAAGGCCCCGCCACCAACTTCAAGGTCCTGCACTCCCTAGGTTAATAATAATAATAATAATGATGATGATGATGATGATGATGAACATTGTTGAGATTAAGCTGTAAATTTTCAATGTGTGTCAATAAAATTTGCATATGGTTGTGAAATCTTTGTTAGTAAGCTGATAGGACATCCAGAACACGTGGTGAGATGTCCGTTATTTTACCATTTCGTCTCAAAACATCATTAATATTATTATTATTATCATCATCATCATCATCATCATTATTATTATTATTATTATTATCATTGCATTGAGGTACAATTTGTTGCATTCACACTTGATTTGTGCTGTTTTAATTGTTTTTAATCATAGTGTAAAATAAAATATGAATATTTGATTCCGCCAAGGACTGAGCCCAGGTCCTTCTTCCAAATGCTCTCACCAATCAATCATTGCATTCATGACAACATAAAGATCTTACAGCGATTAGCATTCTTCCTCAATTGGCATGAATGGTGAAAATAACAAAATGGAATGATACAAATGTAGGCTAACAAATGAATCTGACAGGATTTGTTGTGAGTAGGCTGCATTTTTGCTGCTTCTTCTTCTTCTTCTTCTTCTTCTTCTCATTATTATTATTATTATTATTATTATTATTATTATTATTATTATTCTTTTATTTTTTATTTTTATCTTGAACATATGGATAAAAAACAAGTTCATGTTTGTTACTTGAAATCAGTATACAAAATCTTATTGTGCATAATTATGTACAAGTTTTTTTATTTGTTTTTTATTTGTTTGTTTTTATTATTTTTTAAATTTATTCCATCAAATTGCTTTCAAGTATGGGTCATTCATGTTTGACTTGTGTAGTACACTTCATCAGACTGTCAGTACCCCAACATGTCTATGCAACTGGTCTCCATTAACAAGAAGCTGCACTGTAACTTGTGCTATATACTCGCTCTGCCTGTACCAAACGAATTGTTTTGTGATCAGGTGTGCATAAGAAAAGTGACATGTATCAAATATGTCTTTCTGCAAAAGAATGGATTTCACCTGAGCAAAGCCATTTATTTAGCCTAAGGCAAAATTTTTCTTGGTATATATTTTGGTTGACTAGTGAACCTCCTCCTCCTCCTTTTTTGTTATTTGTGTGCGTCACTTTTCTTGAGATATGTATGATGCTGCCAAAGATACAAGTTCTCAGGTCTCTGTTGAAAAATTGATTTTTTGATATCTTCAGAACTTTTGTCAAAGTACTGATAAGAACCAAAAGGAGCTATCAGAAATCCTTCCATCAGGGTCTGTCTTAACTATGTAGGTAGGAACGTGGCTCAATATTTCACTTTATTACTGGTCAAATGTTGAAGGCATTAAGAAAATATTTCCTTTACTGAATCCAGATGTGACTTGAATTCAGCAAGAATGGTTGCACATGAAGATAGAATCTAAAACGAATTCTCATTTGTACACACTTCATTGTGTTTTCTGAGATAATCATTTTAACTCCAAAACCATGATTGTGAGTAAAAATCATCACTTTTAAATTGAATTCTCTGGTAACCTTTTGACAATTTTCCAGGATCAGTAGGATAATTTGTAGCATAAAAACTAAAGAAAATTGAAATCCAGGTTTGAGAACCACAAAAAAAACTTAGTGCTGTTTTACAGGTTGAATTACATACTTTTTCACTGTAAAAGAAACAGTAGCTTTTGAAAATAGTCCTCTGAATTTATATGAAATCAAAAGAACATTTTCTGTGCTTAAGAACATTCTTGTAATTAAGAGAAAGAGAATTGCATCAGAAAAATTGGAAAAATGTACACTAATTTCTTGTTTTAGGTATTGAATGCATTATTTACATTTAAAAAAGTAAACATAAATTTTTGGTGTAAAATAAAAGATGTAGTTTAATCTGTGCATGTTTTTCTTATTTTTTTTTAGTGTATTTGTGTGCATATTTTCAAGAATTTTAGCCAATTATTTCCAGAATGATGTAACAGTGCTTTGTGATATAATTGATTTTCAGTATTAATATGTAGTGTGTAAGCACTGTTACACCGTATGGCGACAATCATTTCTCATGACAAACCCCATCTGATTCAATTGTTAGCCTACTACAGGTGTGTGTCATTCCATTTGGTTCATCTTCACGTTTAATTCCGATTGTATATGAATGCTGATTGCTATAAGATTGTTACATAGTTACAAATGTAAACTATAAATGATGAGCGAATCCTTTCAGAGCCTTGATGTAGGAACACAGAATGACAATATCACTTGGTTATGGTTATGGACTTCATTATAATTTGAATTCAATGTGGTTATTCCAATTTTATTTTCCAATGCTTCTCAGGAACCTATTTCATTTGTAAATTGAGAATTATGTGTACTTTTAGGGTATGAAGGTATGAATTTACTAAAAAAATATTTTTTATATCTGAACTGTCAGGTGCCCTTTTTCTTGTGTAGTACTGCAATGAACAAAACCCACTGGTGCAATAGTGGTCCATATTGGTCTTATTATAGTAGAAATGTGGCTAAGATTCTACAGATATTTTAGCCATGGATGTTATTGAATTCTTCCTATCATGTCCCATTTTTTGGCCTGGTGGTATGGCTGAAATTCAACACAAACAAATGTTCTTCTCATGTGATTTTTTTCTTTAAATGGGGTGTAAGGTGAAGTATCAGTGTGTGTTGTGTTCAGAGTATTAATTGTTAGAGCTTAAACATAAAAATGTTTTAGTTTCAACATCCATTGGGTTTTCATTTACTAATCTGTAATTGCTTTACTAAAACCATACACCTTATTTATCATAATTCAAAAATGTAACTGTAGAAGTATCTCGTGGACCATTGCTGTACTGTGGTATTTGTGTAAATGTGGGGTCTTTCTGTCAAAAGGGCTTATGTTGTGTCAGGTAGGTCTGAAACAGAAACAAAAATCCCTCTTGATGTATCCCTGTGGAAATCCAAATTGCTGGTTTGTGTAGTAATAAGTCATATTGTATCAGTACATTTATTTGGTGCACTTTTTGTGTAGATCATATTAATGTATTCTATAGTGAGCTTCGTATTTGTAATTAATTTCTTTACAAATGAGTAGATTTTCGGATTTAATTTTATCTGTATTCATGCATAAATAATAATAATAATAATAATAATAATAATAATAATAATAATGTTGAAATTATTTTTTAAGTTCATAAAGAAGTATAAAATTAAACCTTTTTATTGTATTTTGCACACAATCAATCTTCAGAATTAGTAAATTATCTCCATATTTCTTTGTGTTAATGTGCATCTTTTATTGGAAATTACCATTTTTTAAAATTTGGAATAGTATTAATATTTGAGATCTACTTTGCATGTGCATTAATGTATTTCATTGCTAAAATTTTGTATTTTGATAGTGAATGTACTGAATGGACATTTTGTCTATTCAAGTATTAATTATGTTAATGATTTTAATGTTTATTGGCTGTATTGTAGCCCGAGCATTTGTAGTTGATGTATTGTTTTTTGTTGTTGTTGTTTTTTTAAGTTTGCAAAACTGTAAGTAATTGCAGAGAGATTATATTTGAAATATCTGACAAAATTGAAAACGTATTTATTTATTAATATTATTATTATTTACTATGTATTCAAAGAAAAAAAATCCAGTTACAATTTTCAGTAATACATTGAATCAGTTTTTGTGTTTTGTCTGGAAACTGCAATTACTGGTGAAATGTATAGACTTACATGCTTTAGTTTTATTTTATTTATGATAAATATTTTTTGTATGCATATCTACTGTCAAAGATGGTTGTCAACCTGTTTCTTATTTTTATCGGAACGTCAGAGAGAGCACATGTTCATGTTTTTGTACAATGCAACGGTTATTTAAAAACATGCTTATTTTGAATGTAGAGCAAAATGTGTGCATTTGATTGCCATGTTTATACCCACTTTTTCTCTCTCACCTGTTGTCTGATTAGATTATTTCAAAATATTGGATGCAATGTATAGTGATTCCATCAAGATGTAAATGTTTGGTATATCATCTACTCAAGAATAACTTTTCCACATTATTCCTCTTTCCATGCCTCCAATGTTCAACTTTTTTTTATGTTCCTATTTTCATGCTCTTTGATGTTTGTATCAAATTTGCTGTGAGTAATAAAGTAAATAACAAATTTATAATTATTAAATCCAAATATTCTAGAAGCTACAATATCTTTTGAGATATGAGGCAGTAACTTATTGTTGTGATCAAATGTCTGCTCAAATTCTTGCAAAATTTTACAAACCACTACTTTTTGCCACAAATACTGTGATTCTCTATGAAAATCCCATTCAATATTATGTTTTGTTTTAGAAAATTCACTTGATAATTCTGTGTTCCCAATTTAAATATTTTTTAAAAATGTAATCAAATATGAAAGCAAAGTTATTAAGGGAAACCTTTGTGACTGTGAGAAAGGGGGAAATGGGAGATTATGTTGATAAACTTGGTGGCCACTTTCTGGGAATGAAAAAAGGGAGGGGGGGGAGAAAAAGAAAGAAGAAGAAGAAGAAGAAAAACGGGAAAAATCAGGGAATTTGCAAAAGAATCATAAGAAGTCGGAGAACATTTTGAGATGCTTATTTAACTATTAGTTCAGTAAAACTGGAGACTCAATTTCTGTTTGTTGAGAATTATTTTTAATTTGTACTTTATAACAGTGAAATCAGAGAGATCTGACAAATTAACATCAGGCTTGCTTGCCCTTTTTTCTTCTTTCTTTCTTTTTATTTTATTTTTTAATTTTTTTATGAAATACTCAACAAATCTTCTCAGTGAAAAATTAAAAAAACAAAGGAAAATCGGGAAAAGTTGGAGAAATTTGTTCCAGGAAATGAGTGGTGGCCCTGTTAAATATGTTCTTGCATGCCTCCTACATTTGTTTCCAGTTAGAAACAAATATCAAGATTTGAAAATTCATGGACCAACCAGGAATTATTAAATGTGCAGAATGTGGAAAAACTCTTGAAATATTAGGAAATAGTTGAAATACAAAGCAATGCTCCTTTATGCCTATTCTTTCTCTCCTTCTCCCCGTATTCTATCAAAACAAAGATTTTGTTGCAGTCTGTATATGTGATATAGTATAATAAATTTTTTTGTGCACTATGTGATTCAGCACTACTGCTCATCTTGCACAAATTGAAGTAAAGAATAGCTGGGTTAGTAACTCTAGAGTAATAGCATGAAAATTGTTTACATTTATTTATTTGTTTTACAATTTACTTTTTATATTTTGGTGTTGTGCTCCATATTGGAATCATTTTTGCTACAAATTTCTTGTCAAAATGTTTGAGTATTTTTAAATTCAAGGAAACATGGTTGACAACTATGTAGTAGTACACAAAAGCTGACTGCATGTTGTTAACTCCCTACTCTGTCTGTTGCCTGCCTGCCTGCCACCCTGTCTGTGTCCCCTGTACTTGCACGGTTGTGTGGCTCGTCACCCCTTGCGCACGCACACCATTGACTCCATGTGCGACCACCACAACTGCAGGCCTCTGCGCCAGAACAACAGCGATTGGATGATGCCATCGGCTTTCTTCGTAATCAGGCAGAGGTAAGCAAGTTCATTATAGTTCTAGGAACACAACTTCAGATTCTAGTACTTTTGCATGTGTTGTGAGGTTTTGATATTGTTTGTGCCCCTGATTGCTTTAGTTATGAATTACATTTTTTCTCATTAATTTTTTAAATATTTTATTTTCATTATTGTTTTGATAGTAATTCATTTTAGTAGTATAGTTATTCTTACTAACACATACTAAATTTACCTCATCACTGGAAGAGGTAGAGTATGAATGGCAGTAATAAATTTAAAAAAAAAAAAAAAAAAAAAAAAAAGTACCTATCAGATATATTTTAAAAGCTTTTGTGTGAATATTGTGGCTACAATGGTACCTTGCACTAGCTACTGTGCAAAAGGGAGGATGTGTAGTGTAAAATTGTTTGAGAATCTCTTTCTTGAAGAGCTGTTGTTTTTTTTTTTTTTTTTTGACTAAAGGCAAAAAGATAATGGACCTTCCTTTTCAAACGTTTATCTTGTGTTTGCGAAGAAATAAAAGAGGTCATCTTCATCAACATAGTATTTTTATTCAGATAGCTTGCTTTCAACAGCTTTGCAATCATCATCATGCTGCTTTTGGCAAAAGTTGGTAGATTGTCCCAACGGCACAGTCAGTGAAAAATCTGTGCCGACGGCACAGTCTACCAACTTTTGCCAAAAGCAGCAAGACTGATGATGGCAAAGCCATCAAAAGGCGACCATCTAAATAAAAATACTATGTTGACAAAGATGACCTCTTTTATTTCTTCGTATAAGAACGTCAACAACACCAAATCAGAATTCCCACAATTTATCTTGTGTATAAAATATTTGGAGGGAATTTTTATGTCTTTGTTTTTTAGTTTTAACCCCTCATGAGAAAGACATAACTTATTATAATTTCATGTGATCTGCTTTTCTCCTATTTCTTTCTTCTTTTCTTACCATACCCTCAAAATATTATTTAACATTTTAAATTTGCTTGTAATGTAGTATGAATTTTAAAGAAACGGTTGTAGACGTTCTCATTGTCAAAGCAAAAAATTGTAGCTGTTGGAAGCAAATAGCTACCCATATATGTTCAATTTGTATGCTTTGGGATTCAATTACTGCTCTTATTGAGATGCAATAATTTTCACCAATAACCTTAATTTCAGTAAAGGTCTCTTGCAGTATTTTGATTTGTAATACCGTCACCCTGGCAGATGAATAACTTTTTTCATGTTTATATTTAAATATCAAAAAGTAATAATTCTATTTGCTGAAATACACAAACTACTTTTTGTACATTGTTCATTATTTGTTGTGATTTGGAGGGAAAACCAATAATTATGGATGATTGGGGAATATATGTTCTATAATGTTTATAAGATTACACCTAAATGCTGAATTATTTATGATTTCCTTATTACATGTGATTGTGCACATCATTCTTTCCCTCTCCTCACATTCAACCATGTTCCTGTGCACGCACACACTTGCTTTTTAATTTATTGCACCCGCAAAACATTTTAGCACAACTTTGATTTGGAGAACAACCATAATTTTTCTTAGTTACGAGATATTTCTCTTACGAATTGGTAGTAGATGTCTTCCAATTATTTTTCTTTTCAAAGCTTCATTTTTCAAGAGGTACTCTTTCAGTGTTTCATGAGGTGGCCAAATAAAAGCTTTGGTTTTTAAAAGTATCTGAATATCAGGAAAAGGTGTAATTCAGTGAAACTGAAAAAAATACATTATGAGAAGTAAGAACTAGGAAAAGGATTCACGTAAAATATAATTGTCTCATTTTGTAAAGTTGGTAGTAAACAAAATCTCAAACGTGTATTTAAAGCAATTCGATCATTGAAAAATAAAAACGAGTAAATGAAATATTAACCTCAATATTTATTTTGTTGGGATCTGTATCTTGTTTACGTATATATATTGTTTTTTTTGTTTTAGGGTACCCGAATGGAAGAGCGCCTGGATGATGCCATAAATGTCTTACGAAACCATGCTGAAACACCAGTGGGAGCCGCTGGTGGTTTAGGACTGCATGGCCTGGGATCTGGTGCACCTCCTCATTCAAATGGGTTGCTTGGTGCTTATCCACCAACTGCTGGTGCTGGACCAGGTCTAGACACTCACATGGTTAGTGACAGTCATGATTAAATAAATGTAGTACTTGTATTACAACTTGAAATCTTTCAAAAGAAACCTTAGAAGTTAACAGCATTTAAAATTAAGAATATAAAAAAGTGTATGGTTTTATAAAAGAGAAACCCCAAAAAATGTTTATCTTAAAACACGAGATCAATTCCTATCAATAGTTTTCATTAAAAATCATTATTTTTTCCAGGTTATTCCTAATTTTTTGAAATTGTGTTTTACACCATACATTTTATTTATTTAATGTAAATGTTTCATTTTGATTGGAGAAAATAATTCTTCCCAGCATTCGTGCATTTTTGTTCTTATATTTTGTGATAGATCAGTAATTTTGTGTATCTTATATGAATTTTAATATAATCATGTGGTGAGGTGGTGATATTGTTTGTGCCCCTGATTGCTTTAGTTATGAATTACATTTTCATTGTTTTGATAGTAGTTCATTTTAGTGGTATAGTAACCTTACTAAAACATACTAAATTTACTACATCACAGGTAGAGTATGAATAGAGATACTAAATTGATGAAACGTACCTATCAGATATATTTTAAAAGTTTTCATTTGAATATTGTGACTACAGTGGTACCTTGCACTGTCTACTGTGCAAAAGGGAGTGTAAAATTGTTTGAGAATCTCTTCTTTGAAGAGCTGTTGTTTTTTTTGACCAAAGGCAAAAAGGTAATGGCCCTTCCTTTTCAAACATTGTTTATTTTGTGTTTAACATTTGGAGGGATCTTTTATGTCTTTGGGTAATTTTTAGTTCCATATAATCTATATTGATGTAACAGTTCACTAATACTCTATAGCATTTAATTACTTTAGTTGCTTATAAGCAGGGACTCATCATATCTGTGTGTTTAAAATACACAATGTTAAAGGCACTAATAGTTCTGCTCCTAATTCAAAATTTATTTGTAATATAGAATAATAATTAATTAATAGAGGTCTTACTGAACTTTGGTTCAACACCTAATAAAAAATCCTAAACACAGCTTCAACCATCTCAAAATATTTGGGAACTTTACCAATGAATACATCCAAATTTTTGACTTCAGAGCCTGCATCTTGTTTTAGCCCTCAGAATTATCAGTACTAGGATAGAAGAGATTTTATGAAAGATACTGCTGCCACTGTTAGAACTGAAAAATTTGTTCTAGATATCGCTATTTCCAGAGAATCAGATCCTGTATTGTTTTGAGATGGATTGATTTTTAATTTAAAATAATAATAAATAATTAATAATAATGATGATGATGATGATGAAGAACTTATCGAGTGGGCAAAATATTGTATTCATTCTCTCTACATATATGCTAAGGATAGATGACAGTTTTTTACAATTTATGAAAAATCAACACAAAACTCTGTACTTCTGCTAACATTGGAAAGTGAAGTACTCCCTACCCTTTCATCTAAAAGATTGAAGACGAAAAAATAGAAGTTTACAGATTATGAAATTGGAAAGTGATCACTGTAACACATTACAATCATGCATAACTTGGAAACAATGTGTCCTTTGCCCTTAAAACCAGTTTTTTGTGTAGGACAAGAGTTTTGCGAGGACAGGTGAATTTTATGAGGACACAAATTTTGGAGGGCAGGTGGTACTCGAGTAATGTTTTTAAAGAAGTATTCTACAAAATGAGACCTTTTTGAAACTGTCACATTTTTGGTGATTTAACTCATCTTGGGATTCCTACTCTGAGGCATGGGTGATCAGATAAAGCAGTAACTCCGATATGTATGTAAAATTAAATTGAAGGACTGGAGACAGAACTAATATTCCACAATGAAATTACTCTATTGATTTTCTCTGAAATCTAATTTCAATGTTTATCAATATTAGAACGTTTACTCATGCACAATACTGGGTGTAGAATGACAAAATCCACAGTTTAGAAGGTTGCAATTTGAAGTTCAGAACTAATATGAAGCTATTTTCATTTTTATAACTCCTTTACAGAGTGAAAGTTGTCATGGGTCCAGTTAGTATATTTTACAATAAATGAAAATAAACTCTTTAGTGATCAGACATTTAACTGAAGGGAATGGTAATTAACTGCATGGTAATTAACTGCATGGTAAGAAAACTAAATGATGCAGACAATCAGTGGATACTCAAATCTGGCCAACAAGAGGGGCACTCAGGCTTTGCACATGGAATTAAAGGAAGTTAGGAGTGAAGGTATGCCAAGTTCATTTCATCTTGAGTATTTTAACATCAGCTTACCTTACGGTCCTCAATTGACATTTCCAACTGTCGGGTAACTCTAGTGCCTTTTAATGCTCAAGGGTACCTTAACTGGAGCCTCCACTTTATTACTCCACTGTGGCTCATATGCCTGAGGTGGCGCTTGCACCGTTTTATTGGCAGGAACAACTATGCTCACATAGTTGTCCATAGATCCATTACAGTGATTACTCCCTCTGACTCACAGGCAGACACACTCGTGCTACACTCACAACATTTGAGGAGGAAGAGGTCTGGGAAATAATTGGATATTAAAAGTGCCACATGGCAGTTTGCATAGATACTACTATGCCCCAACACTAAAGCAGACATCCATGCGAAGGCAGGATTTGAACCTGCAGACCCACAGTATGTGGCTGTCATAATTTTCAAGACCATACTCCTTCATTCTGAGTTCAAGTATGTATATTCATAGGGCATGAAGGTCACAAGTTTCAGAGATAATCATGTCAAAAAAAAATCTTGCACGAACAGCCACTGCTGCAAGTAACATAACTGAGAAGGCACAGTCTAGATATCAGGTGTCAGTGTAGCACAGTTTCTACTCAGTATGACTCAAGAGCTGCAGTCCTGGCTGCAAGCTTTTACCCTTTTGTCTTATTATTAATCTTTAAGCATGTGCATCATAACCTCCAACACAAACATGCACAGAGGGCACGGAGTGTCCAATGGAGATTTCAGATATTTCTGGAACTATATTCTTGCAATTTTGGAAAATCATAGCTTCATATTGCTATTTCATTGCTTCGTGTGAAGAAAAAGCATATATTGCTAATTCTTCACGTACAAAGTTGGTTACAAGAATCTGATGACTAAAGCAATAGTAATTCAATGCAGAAGTGGGCAAGCTAACTTCACACACCCAGGACACCAAAACTGCAGTGAAAGGTTACAAGAAGAGATAACAGATATCAACATGTCTGTCAGAAATGATGCAACAATATCTGCAGATTGCGCTCACTATGCACCAACATGCACACTTAAAAGAGTTACTCATAATATTTTGAATATCTGTTTATTTTTGATTTGCAAGCAAGATTCAAGAAATAAAATGCCAATAATGTGAAGAAAAAACACTTTTGGGTTTATTATAATTAATAACAAGACAAAATGCTCGAAAAAAGCCACAGCTGGTATTTGGACAAAACAATTCTAACTCAAGATTGCCACTGACAGTACCAATGGACAATTTAATTGTGTCTGCTCAGTTAAGTCTTTTGACATGGTGATCAGTTCAAATGAGGATTTTTAAAGTGTTTTTCTAGAAACTTATTGTCAACATATGTGAACTTGAAGGAAGAAAGATATCCTTCACTGTGATTTTATTTAATTCCTCATTTCCCAAAAACAAATGTCCCCTTGTAAGACTGAATACATTAGGACATGTTGGATGTGGATTTCAGTTCAAATTAGAAACATAAAAGTGAAATAGTGTAGAAAAAAGTGAACATGGAGGAAATTGGAAGAAATTAAAAAAAATCTAAGACTACAATAAAACAACTTTATCACAAGCCAGAAAAATGGGCCTACAACACCATATGGGACCCCAAAGAAGAAAAGAGAAATGTGGGAAGAGTAGATGAGATGGTGCAGTGAACTACAGAGAATGGCAGGGAAGAAATGGATATGAGTGGCTCAAGACAAAGGTGGAATGAGAAATGCATAAGTGTGAGTTAAATTTGTGGTAAAACAAAAATCGAGCAAACAGCATCAGAAGTAGCTCATCTGATTTGTAATGTGAGCTATACCTGTTTTGAAAAAGGAGGTCTTTGCCCAATAGGGATTTGTGTCCGCTAAATTTTTTTTTGCTCATGACCACGTATACATGCACTTGCACAGGCTCAGTATTATTTATCATGTTGCAAGTCTTGCATGAAATCAGTCAAGGGGACCAGCATTAAACTGAATCCAATTTTTATACCCCAGGGTTGTTAGTCCTGGGGGGGATGGAAGATGGAATGATGATAATAAGAATGAATGGATGGCACACACAAACAGACATACACAAACATACCCATGCTCGACAAGGGACTCGAACCCGCGATCCTTCCACCCAAGATTGCCACAGCACTACTGCCTTAGCGTTCTCGGCTATCCAAACTGGCTTGTGTAGACTATGTTATTATTGTTGTTGTTGTTATTATTATTATTATTATTATTATTATTATTATTATTATCATCATTATCTTTATTATCATCATCACAAGCCAAAAGGTTTCCAAAAAGATGAATTTATAAAATGATGGTTGGAAATTCTGCTGTGTATGGAACAGAACTTTGGGAAATTATTCAAGTTAGTGGGATTAAAATATGAATTACTTTTGTAGTTGTTGCAAATTAACATTTCAATATCAAATAAAAAATTGAATTAGGGAACAAATGGTCCTTGGTCTTCATACAATTCAATAACTCATTAAAATAGTTGAAATAGATGGGACATTAGGAGACTGCATGGGCACTGGCCAAGATGAATGTAGCAACATTGAATGAACACCAAATTAAAAACGTGAAGGAAAAGGTCGAATAAACGCTGGAAAGATGAAGGAGGAAACAGTGAATACAATAGTACGATGAGATGGAATGAAAGAAATTGAAACTAGAATTGAGATGACCATTACAAAATTCACTATACCACCACAATTGGTTCTCTCCTGATAAGGTGCAAATAGTTCTTTGTTTTTCTCTTCAATACACACCAAACTAAAATATCCTAAATCTAAGATGGAATCTGCTTCACTAGTGTTTTTCTGGCATTGATTGCAAGTTGATACTCAAACTCCATTGGTTGTGGATGAGCACAGTACTCACTTGAAATGTTTGAAGTTTCTAGTCAAGTGTATTTGCTTATAGGACATGGATGATTTCAATCTAATTAAAAAATTCATTATTAAATTAAATCATTGCAATCCACAAATCGATGCAGTATCCTTGGAACAGTGTCTGTTCATCCTTCTGAGATAGTAATGTACTTATTTATACTTATTTCCTGTTGTTTTCTTGGGTGTGTTATTCATTCTATAATTCATAAATCCTTTTAAGTTTTTTTTTACATTAATGACGTGAACCAGGAAACTTTCGGATACTTCCACTAGTGTTCACTAACCTTTACACTGAATTTTAGTTATTTTAATAATGGAATGGGATCTTAAATAATCCTTAATTTTGTTATGAAATTCCAATTGGTGATGATGTCAATTGGCCATTTTTTTTACAAACATTATTTTACATGTTATATTTGTGATACATTTTATGTATGTTTTAAAACTGAGTCTTGAATGAGAGGTGTGAACCTTCACCACATGATTCACGATGATGTCTTTAGGGGAGCCATCAATGAATATACATATTTTACATAGAGAGATGATTGAACAGCTGTTGCAGCAGAGGGATACTTTTCTGAAGTTCACTTGTTTCCAAACTGGCACTTTGGTCCTATCTAAGCTTAACTGGCTATACAGCCACAAGCTATTCATCTTATGAAATAATACTACTTATTTTTTTCATTAATTATCTTAGTAAAACTGTATAGTACAATTGATAGATAAATAAATAGTATTAATTGCATGATACAGATGGATCTGGGAGGGGTGGAAAAAGTGACAAGATTGGTAGCAGGCAAATATTGTGGTGACTCAGTTGTACTTGAATTAAACATGAGCTATTGACAATAGATGAATGTTGACTGATATTAATCAAAGGTATCTTATCAGATAACTATCAGTTAGTTCAATGAGATCTTGGCTAAAAAATTCTGAATGAATGCCAGTGACAAACATTGTAAATTAAAAGTGAGCACCACACTCTCCTGCATCAGTATGTTAACAAAACATGGGTTTTGTTTGCTAGTGAAAATGTGGAATATGATAACACCTAATACAAATCAATTGGTTTATTAATATCAATTCAACAAAATTAAATAACCCTTGTCTATCTTCTACACTTTTATTTGTGAGTAAATAAGACATTAGCATTATGTGTCAATCAAGTTCAGAGGTGGAGAGAAGTTATCCCAAAGTGTGCTGTTTTCACTGTAGAAAGAAATTTTTTTCTTTTGCTAAAAGTGACCTTATCCCTGAGAATTTTGGGTTGTATGCAGGAGAAAGAACATCCTCTAGGACATCAATTTTGAACTACGTATTACAAGAGTCATTTTTGAGAAATCTATGGAGACAACAAAAATTTCACTTGCCAACTTTTTATTTCCCTGTAATGCCTATGACATCACATTTCTGGAATACTGTGTTCATGCAAAACACTTGATTTGTACAGAAGAGTGGTTTTATAATTTATTAAAATGGATTTTCTAAAGCTTTGAATTTTTGGGCAACATTAAACATTAAAAGTCTACCACTGTCCATGAAATAGCAATGCAACTGCATCTCGTATAATATCAGATATAAAAAGTTATTCCTCACAAAAAGCCTCTTTTTTTGTTGTTGACTAGAATACTTCAAAATCTCAATTTTCACTTTTTTTGAGTTACTACGATTTTCTGGAAAAGCAACTATATTTGGACTCCAGACTCCTTCTTTGGTAATTTCTCTCTTGATTTGTCCAAAACAAACAAACAAGCAAACAAACAAAAACAACTGCTCGGAACTGATGACTTCACTTCTTCATCGACTAATAATCTGTGTTTACATTAGGCCTTCTTAATACACGTACATAATCTTAAGATTTTGAAACTGCTTAAAATTGAAGGGGGGGGGGGGGCACATGTGATTTGCGAGATGGTTGACACTGGAAGTTAACAGTTGCAAATTGCAGACACTGCTTTCATGGACTTGTGAATGAGTGTGTTGTCATGGGGGAGCAATGCTCCTAGGTTAAGTTTCCTATGATGTGTTTCCTTGTCTGCTTGTTTCAAATTTTCCAAAATAATCTCCTGTTATTGTTGTCTTAAAGAGATAGTTGATAATCCACATTTCATCACTGGTCACTGGTAAGAATTGTTTCTGATTGTTATTAAGTTGCTTGAAATTTTCTTTGGAAATCTAAACTCATGTGATCATTTGTGGTGGTGTCAACATTTGGGGCACATTGCATGCTAAGTTTTGACTTGCCCAATCCCACATGATTAATTTTAGAAACCTTTTAGTTCTGAAATTCCACGTTGTCAATCTTGATTTACCCGTATGATAATCTTCCATAATTATCTGTTTTGTGCTGTATTAGTCTTGATATTTTCAATAGTTTCTGTAGTTGGCACATCAATTGGTCCTCTGGTTGAGGATTATTCCCAATGGAAGAGGTTCGTGCTACAGTTGTTTGGACTAATGTTTCACCTCAAAGGGAAAGGAAGAAGATTCTCCATACACAATCAAATTAAGCATTCTTAAGAATACTTTGCTCATTTTCCTCCACACTGCATCATTGTTTATAGTTACACAGCCCATGACTACATGTCTCATCATGAAAAAGAGAATGCTCTACCAATATCCATTTACTACAGATCTCGTCCCAAGACATGTCCACACTTGTACTTGCAAACACATTCTTGCAACTGCTTGTCTTCTATGTTAGGTAAATTACTTAGAAAACACCCTCTTCATGGCTTAAGAAGAAATGCTTAGTTATTGTGATAGATCTTCTGTTGCCTTACAGGTGAATTACAGACAACATGAAATAATTCAAACCTGATTCAATTATGAGTCCTATGGTTTTGATATTTGTATTGCTGATACTTGTGACAGATGTTCAGTTAAGGTCTCATGTTTTGTTCTTTTACTTTTCTGTTGCTTTCAAACAAGGAAAACCTATGAATACGTAATTATGCTAGTTAGAAGATAGAAGAAAATCGTTTAAAGTGAGTTGTGTTAATACATAAGAATTTTATATTTCTGTCTTTTTCGTTATCATGCTATCCTGTCATTTGCTGGTTCTCTATTTATTTCTCCTTTGTCACTTTTTTTTTCCTTCATCAATAAAAACAATCTGACTTTTATAGGCATTATGCATTTACAAATTGTTGAGACACAACTTTCTCATTTCGTCACTTTCATTGTTCCTACTTGCAAGGTGGCCACATTTTTAAGTCAAAACTACAGAATGTACTACTTGTTCCTTAATCTCATGAAAGTACACAGTATTATCCAAAGTAAAATCGAATGTTTTGGTTATCCAAGTTAAAGCAGTCATTCCCTTCCATGAGGAAGAGCTTTGTGTGAGTAAATGACAATTGTGTGTTGAAAAAATATATTTTTGCAGTATATATTTCCTTTGTTCATGATATGCTATTTGTGAATGTTCAACACGTAAGGAAATGCTTTAATATGACATTCTAATATTGAATTTAAGGTGACATTCGAAAAGAAGAGGGGAAAAAAGACATTAACATTAATAAAAATTGATATTTTAAAAAAAATATTTTTTAAAAATTGCCTTTATTTTGCACATTATTGCACAAAAACTACTCACATTTTCAAAAAATTGTACACTAACTTTTTTAAAGATCTAATTTTGTTGAACAGATTTCACTGAAAAAAAAAAACCCTTATATATTGTTATTTTAGAAAGGTGGCGAAAAATATAAAAGTTTTGGAATTTTCAGAGATCAACTAAAAAAATAGGAACCTGTGCCAGTTTTTTCTAGTGTTCTTTGCTCTATTGAAGAAAAATTTAATCCAAACATTTGGAACCATTTTTGAGAAAAATTTGAAAATGTCATTTAGGTTTCATGCAAAATACCCCTAAAAATCATAACATCAAATTCAAATTCAAGGGGCCATGTCGTCAGGCAGATCGATCAGGGAATATCAATTTTGGTGAAAATCCTGTGTATGGTTTAGCCACTAGAATTGTTCCAAACAGACCATTTTGCCAACAAACCAAGTTTTTTGTTATCAAGGACTCACAAAATGTGGATTCTGACTACCCAACGTATAAGGGGAAGATTACGACATGGAGGAGCAAGAACTATCCACTTTTTCAGTATAAGTTTCTATTGAAAAATCACCCCTTTTTCATTGCAGCATTACAATACTTTCTCTGTACTACATAAATATGCAGTAGACAAGAAAGTAAAAATTAACAAAATAAAATTAAAATGTAATTTTTCTATGGCAGTAAATGTATGCTTGCTCAGGCGTAATGTTTTTTCTTCTTACAATGCGAAGAAGTGGTACAGTGTTATATATATAACATTGTATACGTATTATAAGGATCATCACTGTTGCTTCTAGTTTCTTGGTTTAATATTCTTCCTCATAGAGCAAGTTCAATGTTGTGCTTTTTATCTATTGACGTAAGCACACTGACACTTTTGCTTTGGCTTGTTCTAGGAAGTCCCCTGCAATCAATACCAGGCAAATGCTGGAACAGTACCCTAACAAATAGACCACAGATCGCATCCTTGTCCTATCCTCACTCCTTAGTTACAGACACACACTCGCTACACTACTACACATGCCAGGAGACTGGCCGGGAGCTTAGAGCTTATCTCAGCTGGAGTGGTGCCTTATTGGTGGGATATACCTGGTTGAGGGAAACCCCATTAGCCAACGGTAGGCTGGCACCGGATCTCACCATCCAATGGGGGAGAACACTGCCTCCTTTTGAGAACACATGCACTACACTTACGAGACTAATGACCTTAACAATTGACACGCCCAGAATCACTAATCAATCAATCAATCAATTCTAAGCAGTCCCAAGTTTAATCATAAGCATTTTAATGAAAATAGCGGATTTTAATGAAAATAGCGGATTTTAATGAATTTTTTTTTCTTCTTATTTTCTTTTCTTCCCTCTTTAGATCAATGTGTTTTAGTATAGACCTTAATTTTATGTTATGCCAAAAGGAAATATTCAATTTTTATATGACTTAATTGCATTTTTCATTAATTTCAATTAAGAAGTCATTTTTTAACTTTTTCTGTCATTTTTAAAGCATTTTTCGCTGATTTCATCAATTTTATTATCATTTTAATGGTACTTGCTTCTAATAAAATTTACGGTATGCAACGAATGTTCTCCACAGAATTCCTGAATAGCCTATTCAATTTTGCTCAAATGTCAGCCATTGTGAGTAAGGTTTCAGCGACACTTATCAGCGTCATTATCTGCTCATCCAATTCCTTGATTACTAAAGAGAGAAATCTTGGTAAAGAACAGCCCAAACCAAAATTGTTCAAGCTGAGTTCACTTGAACTTACGGAAAAAGACTCAATTACATCAGTAACATATCCAACAGCTTGAGTTGCTCATCTGAAATTGTTTTGATCGAATTTTTTACGTAATTTTTCTTTGCTTTTGGGGTATTTTTAAAACCTTTTAAGACCATTTTATTGTTCATTTTTGATGAAGTTTTAGGTCATCAAATCCTCCTCCTAATCATAAGTATGTCCTTTAAATTGGTTGTGAATAGAAAAATTGAATTTTGAATACTGACATTTTATGTAATTGAAAATAAAAAGACTGTGAAATGTTGAGCATTTGTGAACTTTGAAATGTTGAGCTTAATGAACTTTGTGTAATTTTAAGTTCACTCAGAAAATGTTAGTGATTTTAATTGATCTAGAATAGTTGGAGAAAAACTCAAAATTTTGAAGAATCTTTTAGAAATCAGAAATTTTTGAGACATTTATAGTACTAGATGATACTCCTTAAACAACATTACTAAAATATTATTTAAAGCCACAATACTTATTTGATATGAAAATATTGTTAATTTTCTTTTCATGGCAAAATCAGAGAGCGTGCAAATTAGAAAATCCGTATCCAAGTCTTACCTATATTTAATATTTTCTTTAAATATTTAAAAATCTACAAATTTTATCCGAGAAAAAATAAACACTTGAAAAGTAGAAAAAGATGCAGAAATTTGCTCCAGTGTGTCATTGCTTTCATTATTTAACTTTCAAGTCTTGTAAAACTGTGCTTAAACCTGTATTTTTTGCTTGTAGCCTAGCCCTCACCCTGGAACACCAGGATCCACTGTTGGAGCAACACAGTCAACAGCGGGATATCCTGGCTTAACAGGAACACCCGATACAGATGGTCCAATCAAAATAGAGAGATTATCTGGTCCTACTTCCTCCGCTTCAAGTGAGTTTTCGTCATATGCATTTTTGCTACTGTTTGATATGTCACTTTCCATTTGTCTCAAGGTTGAAAATGATTAATCCCTGATCCTGCAGCTTCTGAATAGTTTGGATAGGATCAACTTTAACCTTCAATAATGAAATAATGTTCATAATTGGTGGCATACCTACTTTTGTGTTAAATGTTTTTGTTGTTATGATCTTTGAGCATTTTAATGTCACGTGGAGTGGTCTCCTTTATGCAGAGCATCTAGCCTAGAGTCTCATACGTTCTTGGCAAGTATATATTCATTGGTATTAATGGGCAAGTGCATATTCAATGGTATAAATGATTAAAAACTGAAACTAAAAATTTTTCAGGCTACCAGTATTTGGGCATTGTGACATTAATGATGCACAGGATGCAAAGATTTCTGCATGCTAAAGATATCAAAATAACACAAGTGGAGTTTTTCCTTCCAACATAATTATATAACATTAGCATTGACTTAATTTCATTTTAAATAGAATGTAAATAACTGTGACTGGTTGAAGTTTCTTTAGCATTATTGAAAATTTCTGTAATACAGTAGATTTCGTATAGTAAAAATTTATTTGTTCTTTATTCATAGTCTGTCTTTTAGATGCATGTATGTTTTTAGGTGAATATTGTTCTTGTCATGAAGACCTGAGCCAGGACTGATCACGCTATTGATGAATGTAGTATTTTGTGGGCTCAAACAGTCACATGATAGCAATTCAGTGCTTTAACATCACAATACTAAATTCAGTTCCTATTTTCTTTTTGTATTGTTTGATATTATGTTATTGTCTGCCTCTATAGTACCCATATAGCATTTTATTAGCATTAAAAGAACCACTGTCACAAAATTTATATCAACTCATTTTAACTGTTGTAGTAATTTTTTTTTCTAGTTTCCATATTTCTTTCGTAAAAAGGATTTAAATTCACTGTAAATTCTTTATAATGAAATTCAAGGGACTGACCACCTTCTTTAAATGTAGGGAGCTTTTTTAAAATGAAGAGCAAGAAAAATACCAAAATTTCACAAATGTATTATTTTATTTTATATTTGTAACTATTACAGTAGACATTAACTTTTAGAATCACATACCATTGTTCTGTTTTGTTTTTCTTCTTTTCTGACATATTTTTCTATGTACAAATTTTATTATATTTAAATTTTTGCATTGCTTGAACCACATCTTAAAATTTTGGCTTCCTTCATTTCTTATAGACATTCCATTAATTTCAACCTGCAGAATTATTTTTTGATTTTTCAAATGGTTGATGGACTGAATTGGAAACATCTCCCAAACATCAATTCTTGACTCCTTTTTCTATTGCTTATATTAAAGAAATGTTATCAATAAAATGCAGTTTTTCTTTTACTAACAATGTTCACAGTTCAAAAATTGGCTGATGGCTAATATGTGTTTGTAATGGCAAACAAACACATTGCTCCCACCTGTCTTAGACATTTCAGCAACTTAAAGATACAGTGTCAGAGCTTTTTGAAAACCGATAATAAATGTTTATTGATGTCGTAACAATAACAAATTTTTTGGTTATAGAGAATGGTTGCAACATTCACAGTGTATCAAAGTATGGTTTATAAGGTAAACCAACCAAACTCGAGTAATGTCTGTTTTTCAATATAGAGATTTTTTGGTATAAAGAAGTTTATTATAGAGTTAACAGTGGGTTAAAGTTTAGATCCTCTTGTAAATGAGTTACTTTTCAAAGTTTGTGGAGGCATTCTCATGTTAAATAGAAAAAGGCATAATAAACTATGAGGTTTACGGATTAAAATAGGATACAATTTTGACTATTTTACTTACATTAATTCCTCTCTCATGAATGCAGAAAAACGAAAAGACCCTCCTGGCAGTGGGCCAGGTGACACAAAGCCAGGTGGCAGTGACCTTACTGTTACCGGCGCGTCTGGTCAGGCATCAGTTAACTCTTCATCTGTCCAGAAAGGATCAAAACGTTCAAGGAGGTAGTAAGTATCCTGATATTTATTTGTAGAATGAATAGCAGAAGTGTGTGACGTTGAATGCGTGAATGTATTTTAAAAATTTATCATGTTAATTGGATTGGACTGAGGTGCAGAAATGTTGAAAAACGAGTCAGTGAGTGAGTGAGTGAGTGAGGTGTGAAAAACTAAAAAATATTTATTTTGTCTATTTAAAATAATTTGTGTTCAAATGCATTAGTATGTATGTGTTTTTGTGTGAGCATGTGTGTGAATAAGGCTGAAGTGATCATATTTTCTGTGAGATATTGGAAGTTATTGGACTTACAGATCTTTGTTTTTGTGAGTAACATATCATTTGAATGTCTCGAATCAATTAGAGGGAAGAGAAAACTTTATATGCAAGTGGCATGATAAAGGCTAAATGTAAAATTAGCTTGTGACTATAAGATTGTTTGTTTTAATATAGATAAAAAAATATGATCTCTATCAATTTTATTGGGTTGTCAGTGCAGCTCACTCAAGTTTTGTTGAGCATAAAAATCATGAATTGGTTAGTGTTAATTATCAGTGAATATGTATTCACTAAACAATTACATTTGAGGAATTGTTATAGCAAATAAATTTATTGATCTAAGAAAGAAAGAATAAAAGTGAGATAAAAAGTTCAATATACTTCCGTTTGGGAATTTCGTGTGTGAATATCTGTGAGACACATGTGAGACCATGTGGCGTGCCGCCCGGTGCTTCTGTTGTGGCAGTACTGATGAGGAAGGCTGCGATGACCCCTCGTCGAAAGCTGCCCGTGAGAAGGAGAGACGGCAAGCCAACAATGTACGCGAGCGGTGAGTTGCCTATCCTTTGTCCTACTGAAATTTGGCATTTTGACAGATTGATATCTTGTTAAGATAAGAGCATCTGTATCTAGTTGTCATGCTGATTCTTTTAAATTAATTGGACATTTGATATTATCATTTCTGTTATTATCCATATGAAGTGTGCGTTTTTAGGGTCAAAAAAGTATTATTTGAGTGTCTGAATTAACTTACTTACTTAATTTAAAATACTTAGAATTGGCCCTTTCCAAAATAACATCCATTTGTGGAATATAAGTAATTGAAGACAGAGATATTCACTTTGCTTACTTCTAATTTGGCCCTTTTTGATACATATGCTCTTTGACAATGGCATTAAAAAAAAAAAGATTTATCAAATATGTAAATTAACCAATATAGTCACACACATACACACCTCAATTATTATTATTAAACAATTGCTCCTAGTTTCTTTACCGCTGTTTAATTATTCTGTGATAGGAAAGTTGGTACAGGGAAAAGCATCCTTATATCGTGCACATCTTGTGTATTACAAATCTTTACTCTTCCAAGAACTTTAAAAAACAGTATTCTTTGAGGCCCTGCCCTCCAAGGCCACTGGAGGAGACAAGTACTTTCCTGGGGGGGAAATGTTCTGTTGGGTTAATCCAGAATTGTGGCAATATAATACTTTATGTTGATGAAAACTAAACTTCTGGAAAATATTAACAACTGTTAAAAAAAGGAGAGGGGAACACAATGATTCTATGAAAATCTTTTCTTTCATGAATTATTTTCAATGATCCTACTGAATTTTGTACTTTTCATTACTTCAGTTTCTAATGTATTTTTATAGTAATTATTTTGAACTATAATAAGATTTTAATGTATTCAGCTATAATTAGGATTCATTAATACAAATATAAATGATTATATCAAATTCATCATGGAATAACCCTTAATTCTTCCAGTATTAAAAAAGGCAAATTCATGTAAGTGCTTCCCACTGCCTTTTTTAAGCGTGAAGAGGGAGATAACAGGCAAAGAATTGAAATAAGATCATGGTTTTGAATTAGCATAAAAGCAAACAAAACTTGCAAAGACTACAATTCAGTACAATCAGTTATTAGCTATTTTCTCTTTTCCTATCATTTTCCTAAGAATAGAATGGTGAATTTCTTGTTAATAGAAACTAAATTTCAATATCCAAAATAGAGTTTCTGAGCTAACCAATATAGATGTAATGATATCAAGATCTTTATTGATTTTATGGGAAGTAGGGCTCCTTTTACTTCATGACCTCATGCATAATATATTTATTGGTCTTTTTTCAAAGAATGCATGTCAATACCGATGCTGTCAGAGAGTGTTAGGAGTGTTTATTATAATATATACATTTATTTTTTAATAAGTTTGCATCCTTGTGTTTTGTTGGTATGCTCCTTCAATTAGTTGGAACATCTTATTGTATCACAGTTCTGTATATTTTATTTGATTTGAAGTTATTATGGAATATTAAATTTTAACGTTATTCTATATGGACTAAATCTGTCAAAATGCTGAACAAAGTGGTACAAAGTTGTTCCCTTTTCCCTATTTCTTTTGATACTAGTGCTGCACGATTTGCTACTTTTCTGAGGCTCTACATTTCCAAACTTATAAGCACAGATGCACAGTATTTGTGGATTCCTACTGTTAATGTCTTATTTGCCTTAACTTGTAATCTCTTAAAAATTGAATCAATTTGTTTAGTATTTGCACTTGCGATGCTCTCACAAAAGATATGCATTGTATTATCACAATCAGTTATAAGGAACTCTGATGAATAGTATTAACTCAATTATGTTTCTGTTTTTACCAGTTTACTGTTTTCTACTTTCGTAGCAATGCTACTGCATTTACAAGGTTGATTTCAAGGATATTTTAAATGAAAAATACATGTTTGTGGACTTTGATGTTAAGGGAGTATTTAATGAAATTAAGAACTTTTTTCCTGTATGTCCTGTGACTCGTAACATACATTTGTGGAAGGAAATTAATTTTTTTAATGCATTTTCCAGACTTATTTTTTCAGTCCAGATTTTTAGCTAGATTTTTGTGGTCAGACTTTATTTCGAGGTCATTTATTTCTTCATCTCGCATTCTACATTAGAACTATTTGTTCCAAAAATCATGCTAGTAATTCTTGTCATATCTTGGGAGGTCTTTTTCAGTATTTGTGGAGAGAACAAATGTTTTAGGTGTTGTATCAGGGGACTTGCAGAAAAAGATCGCCCTGCGACAAAATTATCTCTGTTTGACATTCCTAAATTTCACAACAAAATTAGCAAAATTATTAAAATACAAGTATGTTATTTGGCATTTTGAAGGAACATTCTTTTGGAAAAATAAATGCATAGTTCATATATAATATATTTAATTTTATGTTTTTATTTTCACATTAAAGCAATTGTCTCCTATTAAATCTGCTGTGTTTTATGTATGAAATTGTGAATTACTGTGATTTTTGATTTCATCATTGAAGTATTGTAATTTTTTTCCAGATAATAGAACCCTAAGCTCTTTTTTCTTTTTTTTTCTTTCCTGTAACCAAAAAAGGGATTATACTAAAGATGTTCATTTATTGCAAACTAGTTTCAAGATGGCGGTTCTCTCCATAAATTGATTTAATTTCTTGTCTTGATCCTGATGCATTGTTTTTACTAATAAAATCACTTTTGTCAGGGCTGTTTTCATTTTGTATTCTTTGTTCTAGTAATGCTTCTCTCATTTGCCACATAAAAAAAACTATAGTTGATATCTCTGTGCTGTGGTCAGTTCTATATCTTCTTTCTGTTATGGGAAACAGCTGTATAGCTGAATGACCCCAACTAACAAATATAAAAATATTGTTATGTAAATGAACATGTATTGAATTAGAGATATGCAGGTAGGAGTTGGGATCAGGCTTTCACCCAGGCTTAGGTAGATTAGGCAAACCCTGAGACTTGGACTGACTATCCGTCATGTTCAATCAGGTGTGACTGACCAGATTTAATATTTTCGACCTCTGGGAACACTGAGAAAGGGGTTCTTGTAGTTCAGTATAGCCTAATGCCAAGTACCCACATTTTACCTGCACATGCTTACCTTTCAAAATAGTTCTAAAAATTGTGTCACTACATATACTTGTTAATCCTCTGGTAAATTTTGAACTGTGAATTCATAGTAAATTTTTCCAGAATCTTAAGTATTTCAAGGTACATTGAAATGTATTTCTTGTTTAGAAATTGCATTCTTGCACAAGAATTCATGCAATGTTCAAGTACGATTGTTATCTTTTTTAATCTTAATTCATCACTGAAGAAAAATATGTATGCCAAGTGAAAAGAAATAGGAAATGGAGGTGACTCGTCAATGATGATTTTTTTCCTTAATTTTGGGTAAAAGGAAGCCAGAACAAAAATCATGGAATAGATATTCCAAATTGATTAGGATAAGATGAAATATTTTCATTTGATCTTTTTTTCCCCTAACTGTTTTCATTGAAAGTAGACATGTTTCATAATTATCCTTCAATCAAAATGCAGGGAATCAGGGGTCATCATGTTGTTATCTCCAAATTCCTCTTGTACTGTAATATGCATTTTCAAAAACTATAAATGTCAGCAATTTTAAATAATTTGGAATAATTACTTGCGAATTGAATGTACAGATAATGACCAGTGAAAGTGAATATGTATTCTGTTAAACTTTAATTACTGTTCTCTTAGACAAAATATGAAATGTTGTTGTACCAAATTCGTGATCAAGGGGGGAAAATGTTTTTTGTTGATGTTGATTTATTTTCTTTGAGTGAACATGTAGCTAAATACCAAAGATTTCTTCACGTTGGAGAGTGATCACTAAAACAATTTTCCTTTTAATGTTTTAGAGTTTCTTAATAGAATTTATTAAAGATATTAGCCTTAAGTATTTCAGCAAAATTTCCTATCCTTTCCCTTAATTTATTTAAAATGTAATTAAATCTTGAGGATCATCATTATTTAATGTAGAAATTTTGTATTGAAAATAGTATTTAAGAGTTGAAACTTGTTTAATAGAAATAAAACTAGAAAAGAGGTACAAGTTGCTAAATTTACTTTATGAAAACTGGAGGTTTAATAAAATTTTATTTTTCACATGTAAAATTTATTTATGTGATGTAGTACTTCCAAAATTTTCATTAGATTTTATTAAAAATGTTAAGATGGTTTCCTTTTAGTATAAACTTAATTTTACAAAATGAAAGTAATTTGAATCATACAAATTTTTAAATTATCTATTGTAGCTAGGGAAGAAATTTGCACAGCAGTTAAATTTACCTTTTCTTATTTGGACATATTTGTAGTTTTCTTTGCTCTCAATGCTATGAAGTGTTTTCTTATTTACATTATCGGTATGTTGCTTATTTTGTTTAAATTGATCAAGATATTACAATAATAATATTTGTGTAGTTTGTAATTATTAAAATATTCAATTACATGTGTGCTCTAGACATTCTTAAAGAATTTTAAATCAGCAATGATATACGTGAGTATTGGGACTTTCTTCTTTTGTTGTTAATGTCTTGTTCCCCAAATTTGGTAATGTGATTTACTTTTAGTTTTATTTTCATTTTAATTGGAAAGTGTTCACTTCTGTACAATACTGGGAATCTAGGCTATTTGAACTTCATTTGGAATTGTGAAGATAAGTGTAGCTGGTGTTGGTAATGGATGTTAATTTTATGTTAATGCTAATAAAGTGTTGCGGGTATGTTTTAGGTGACAAGTTTGAGGTAAAATGTTTTAATAATTCTTCTTTAATTGATTTTTTGATAGTGTTTGCTTTCTAAATTTTACTAAAATTGCAGAACATTGGAACACAATGGATTAGAATAATATCCCTTGTAACTATAGTGCATGCTTTGGTGCTCTGAAGTTATGTAGTCAGTCATTCATTATTTGCCCATTAACTATTTGAAAGCCTTCTGAATATTCTTCTTGGCTGCCTGCTACTCCCTTGGTGGAATTTCTAATTTTGTTTTCTCATCTCAGAATTCAGCTATCTCTTAAGTTTATCATCAGTGTAGGTAATTCTGTTTTTAGCAGAATTGAGTTCACCAAATAGGTATTTACTTGAATTTTGATTTTATCTACATAAAAGTTTGTACATTACACAATTTACATTGTTGAACTTCTTAAAATTCAATTGCAGTAAATTCAGCAAATAAATTACATTTCTTAATTGTTTGTGAATATTATTGGTATTCATTTGATAGTGGCTATTCCAGGGCAAATGATGTTATTTCTGTAGCATTGTTGTGCATAAAACAATTTGACCATTTTGTTTTCTTGCTCTGTTCCTTTTGGGGACAAGTTGACTGAAGTGTCATCTGTCAACATTTTGAAATGTCAGTATTTCACATGGTCATTATATACAAGTTATTGAAGACATAATTAAACTTAGTTTTACTTTTTAAATATTTTGGGTATTGATGATGATTAAAACTCTCTGTTATTGTCTTGAATTGAAGGAGAAAAACATGACTATGTGACAGAACAAAAAGATAAAATATGTCAAGAGTTAGCAAATCTGTGTCATGAATTACAGAAAATTTTTGTATACAAGTAGAATGTATAAACATTGTACTTGATGCTTCAATTCTTTCTTTTCTAGGGTATCCTATTTTTTCTTGTTTTCTAGAAACATATATACGTCAAAAATTGTCCTGATCATTGCGCTTTGGGTCCTCAGTTCCCTCAGAACTGGCATCTAACGGTCCCTGCTTAGTAGCTCGCTCCAGATACACTCCTTTGTACTTTATTGCGGAGAAGTTAAAAATGCTCTCTGCTTACTTCTACACATATCTGGCTGACAAAGCATGTTTTGGCTCTCATTTCCCATGTCTTGGAAATTTCTCTCAATATATGTTCCTGAATCCTCTTTATTGTGTATGTGGTTTATTTTTGTATATTTTACCCTTCAACAAACCCGACCTATAAAACATTGCAGGGTGTTTCTCTCCCTTGTGAAAACAACTAATTGCAATTGAATGCAATTAGAACAAAATTTTGTTCTAAGTCCAGTGTCCTGATAACTGTTTAAAATTGATCACTTTTATCCTAGGATTGTCTTGTTGTCTCTTTAATAATTTATCAGAGACTTTTAAACAGAATGTGTTTCACCATGACTCAGTTGACATTGCATGGAGATTTGCAATAGAAATGCAAGTACTATGGCCCACGCGCTTCTAATAGATGGATCTGAAAGTATTTTTCCCTTCATTAGACTATTAAAAAATCTGTTCACATCACGTATTTATAACTTAATATAAGAGAAATCAGGGTTGAAGACTGATCAAAATGTTTGAAAGCTGATTTCAACAAAAAAGGGTTTGTAATGTGTGTCAGAATCTTCGCAAATATGTTGTAAAGAAACTTGGGAGGAACACCCCTAAATGCTTAAAATTCTTATCTGGTTAGCCATAGGAATTTTAGGTTTTAACCTTGAAATGATTATCAAAAGCTGAAAATTTGATCGTTATCCATTCCATTTCTGGAAAACTTGCTTTTAAAGAGAAACTGATGCTCAAACGTTCCAATTGGTGTACTTTTCAAAATAGGTTAAAAATTAAATTGTAGTGTAGTTTCCTACACAAAACACTAAATTACATGCCTATTATTAATGGTAGGGAAAGCCCCCTAATTTGAAATTTTACCAAATGTGGAAAAATTTGTTGTGTTATGGTTGCACCTTGATTGCCTTTTACAGTAAATATAAGAAAAAATGTCATGTGTGCCCATCTTGCATTTAAAACCCATGACATAAATGTGGAAAAGTAGGTGATATCTATGCATGTTATCGAAGATGGTAAGTGCAGAAAATCGTCAACATTTTAGCTTTTCATGATTTTTTCTAGAAAGAATATAGTGCTTGCCTCAGATGTCCCTTTCCACAATGTATGAAATGTATTTCCTAAAGTATTGTACTGTAGAGCCCTGCTAATTTGAAATTTCGGATAATCCAAACAAATTGACTGATTTCTATTAATTTATGAACACAAAGACTACCCAATTCTGAATACTGTACGTAGTATACTCATTAACAGCAGCAACACAAATTGCTTCAACTTTTCTAAACAATGTAGCAACTACTACCGCATATGATCGGTTATATACGTACAGTACTCTGTTGTTCGTACTATTGCCTCTTCCGCATTTCGCTATGCTACGTTGCCATTTTCTCACATTGAACACTACGTAACTGTGTCTGGTAATCCTATAGATATATTTGTATATGTACGATACATTTCTTTCAGATAATCCAAACAAACCACTCACCCCAATTAGTTAAGAATACCGGTGTTCTACTATTCCTATAAATTTTACAAGTACTTCATTTTTATGATGAAAGTATCGGAAAAGTATATTATATGATAATATTTTCCAAAATCAGTGTTATTTTGGTATTTTCAGAATTTAAATTTTTTTGGGGAAAAAATTTAAAAATGGGGAAATAAATTTCAAATCTGGTTAACTTTCCCCATTACTATTAATAAATATTTGATTCAATACTAAATTTTTAACATGTTTTGCAAACTGAGACTTACTGGAACAAATTTGGAGTGTTTGTTTTTCTTTATGAATATATTGTTCGAAAATTACTCTTATGTTCTTCTGGCAACCAAAAAAGTAGCTGTAGTGATTCAGATACTACATTCATGTTTACTACACAGTACTCTCTCAACAACTTACTTTCCCTCCATAACCCCATTCCGCTCTTGTGAAACAGGGATCTATAAACTGAGTTGTCACAACTGCAAAGCCAAACACATAACTCATTGTCAGATGACAGAAGTTTCACAGTCAAAATTAAAGAACATAGATATTCATGGAAACCAATCTCACACTTCACTCTTAGCTATACATTTCATAAACATAGGTCACACCTTCTACCCTGACAAAGACATGGAATTTCTATAAGTAAAGTAAATATTGGAACAGATGTGCTTTAGAAAATGTTCGTAATTGGGAATAATTTAATTTGAAATTTTCCTCAATATACAAACCAACTTCCCCAGGTCCCTTGTAAATGTCTACCTCACCCGTTGACACACTTCAAAGCTTTTCCAGTTTCCAATGTATTCCATTTATTTATTTATCCATCATTTTCATATTTGAAGACTTGAAATAAAAAAGGATGTAACTGTTAAATTTACATTTTTTTACCAGAAAAATGATGAATGAGTCAAGCCCTGTAACATAAATAAGAACCTATGTCCAGACGCATTTCTTGATAGTGTTACAGAGTGATTATGAATGGCAGGAGTTATATGTGCCAAATAGGTTTAATGTACACATAAACTAATTTTTCTTGAAAGCATGAAAATGGCACTTGCATCCTTTTTTATTTCAAGCCTTCATTTGTGTATTCTGTATCATTGGACTGTAGGGGATAGCAAAGCCATAAAAACCCAACTATAATTGAAATTGTGTTTCATGTCTTGAAAAATATTATTTTCAAGACAAGAAATATACATACTCATAAATAAAGATGATAAATCTCATACTCGGATGTTATTATATAGAAAAAGGGTTATATGGAAAAGTAAAGAATTATTGATGGTGGTCATAACTTGAAGGCATTAAAATACAGTAAATTATAAACATTTATAAAACACAACATAGGGCAGTGCTATTTTTAACTTTCTTTTTATCTTATGACAATTTTAGGTTATTTGAAATATTTTCATTACCATATAATCCTGGTCTTTTATATTCACCATGGGATATGGAAATACTTTTGCATCAGCAAGAGCAGAAAAATGAAAACTTCAATAAGATAATTTAGTATTTTATACATTCTGTTCTTCTGTGAACTGGAATTTTGCTCCCCAAATTTTAAAATTATGGTTCTGATAATTCCTTGACCTTGGAATAAGGAATTCTGCTGCAGAGTTTTGACACTCAATATCATTTTCCAAAAGATCAACCTCTTATTTTTTGTTATCAAATGATAGGATCAGCCTCTAGGATGGCACATTGGCAGTCTACTAGCTTCCTGTGGAATGGTCTTGGTATCAATTCTTGGTCGAGACAAAAATAGAGTTGTAGCTTTCCTTTAAAACCATCTCAGTTTCTGAAACTATGAGATAGAAACAGCTCAAAAAGCAGAGTTTGCTAGTTAAGATGAAGGGAATTCGCCGCAAGTGCATGTAAATCAGCTACGGCCAAGCAAATTAGTCTAATGGTATCCAGCTATTTTACCAGAAAATCTTACAATATAAATTATATTGTTTGACCATTATATTGTTTTTTGACAGACAGGTTAAAAATTAATAAATAGGCTTTGGTTCATTGTAAAAACAAAGTAGTTATTTATTGAAAAAAATTAAATACAAAAACAGCTTTGATAAGTGTCTTATCTTTTTAATAGCAACATATCAGGGAAACATTTATCTCCATCTTCAGGCTGCAATAAAAGACTGTATAATACAAGGCTAAAAGTAATGTTAGTAAATCAAAAAGATTCTTCTTTAAAACAAGCACAAGTTTTTTGGATAAAGTTAGTTGTAGTAAGACAACCCAATATTTAAAATCTACGATAGTAAATGGTAAGAGTTGCTCAAAGAGCTTTGGGGTCAGCTCAACTAGAAAATGACACAGTTGTGGTGTATGACTTTCCTCTTGCTGGCCATTTCAGTCATAACCACCTATTTAAATTAAAACTTTATTATTATTGTTGTTGTTGTTATTATTATTATTTTTATTAAGCCTCACACTTTTACTCTAGTACTCACACAGTTGCTCACGATCAAATATGAATAATACTGAAACCTCTTGCAAAATTTATTACAAACTGGAGTTAGAGTGCTATGCTATGAATTTTCAGCAAGTTTTCCACAAAGAAGCTTCAACAAGTAGTGCGAATTTGCTATTACAAAAACGCATACTTTTAGAATCCTGCCTTTAGTCTCCAATATTGAAATCGCTTCTCAAAATCCAATCCTTTTACAGGTAGGCATCATAAGTTTAAGAAGTTGCTGTGTCCATCATTCAAGAGTGAGAGGTATACTTAACAATTTTGACATATAATCAGACGACTTCTCCGGTTACACCAAAAAGGTTCCAAGAAATAGGTGTCAAACATAACAGATTTTAATTAAAAATTAATCAACAATTCAAATTAATCATCAATCTATATATTGTTGTTGAAGGGAAGTGGTATCCGTGGCATATTTAAAGACAATCATACCATTTGTATGTTTTAAAATATAAATATTTTTATTCTCATCCAACACACTAAAAACTATGTTTCATGACAAAATATTGCTGCATCATCAGGTAGTCTGAAATCAAGCAGTTTTAAAATTTTAATAGTAGAGAAACAGATAAATTGTTATAATTGAAATATGAAATAAAATTGCAAAAGCAAAGTCGAATTTAAAGAAGATTTAATTTAGAAATAAAAATCAAAAGTTAAATACAAAATCTAAATATAAGAAATGGGTGAATAACATAAAATCACAAATGGTATGTAAATATAAATATGAAATAGAAATCTTACTCGAGACAAAGAAAGGAAAAACACACATTAATAAGTCAATAACTGGAAAGTGTAGTCAAGAAAATAATTGAGTAAAACCACAGAATGGACTCTAATCAATACTAGGTTTAGGTTGGCCACTACTGTTGAATTCAGAAAGTCAAATGAAGGACCTCAAGGTAAAAAAGTTAAGGTGCCTAGTGGAGAGGAAATAAAAAAGAGCATAGAAAGGGGGAAGTAAGGCCAACAAGAGGAAGGAAAAACGAACAAGAAGGAAGAAGGAAAAGATATTATTCCACAGAACTTAATTTAATTTTGAGCAACCCGTTGTCACATTAGTGTCCATTTCCAAGGTGCAAGGTCTTTGGAAATCGAAATTATGTAAACTATTAAGCCTGTGGCGGGAAATCTAATTTAATTTAGAATTGGATGCTTTAATTATTTTCTCAAATATATTTTTTTGTTCTTCCTCCTCCTTCTTCTTGTCTTCTTTTGTTTGTCTTTTCTTGCTCTTGTTGGACTTCCTTCCCCCTTTCTTTGCTCTTTTTATCCCCCCTCTTCTAGACTCCCACACACACACACACACACACACACACTTTTTTACCTTGTGGGTCCTTCATTTGGCTTTTTGAATTCAACTGAGGTGCTTAACCTGGACTAGACAAATTTCAAGTCCATTCCATTGAATTACTCAATTATTTTCTTTACTATACTTTCTAGTTTGTAACTTTTTAATGTGCTTTTCTTTTCTTTTTTCTCTCTCTTTTTTTCCTCCCTTTTTTCTCTCTTTTTCTGTCTATTGGGTAAGGCTTGTGCTTAATATTTATATGTTCCTGTAACCATTTGTGTTTTTACTGTATTCATACATTTCTTGTTTTTAGATTTTGTATTTAACTTTTCATTTTTAATCCTAATTTATATCTGATTTTCCAATTTTATTTCAATTTTAAAATTTTATTTGTAAAAAAACAAGTTTAGTTGTTATAACTGCTTGATTGCAGAAATTATGCAGCCATATTGTCGCAAAACATTGTACTTTTTAGCATGCTTGATGAGAATAAAAGTATTTATGTTTTAAAATAGATGAGTGGTTTGATTGTCTTTAAATATCCTGAGGATACCACTTTCCCACAACTGACAGATTTTATTACACAGGGTTTTGTCAATAAAAACGTCCATCACAAATATTCTGTAAACAGATAGAATTTTCATCAAACTATTCAGAACATATAACTCATCAGTTGTAGTTAGCTTTTTGGTAGCATTTTTTAAAATTATTATTATTTTAAAGATATTAGACTAACTTAGTTTTTAAATGGAACATTAAATTTAATGCAAATTGATAGGTCTTGAAACATTCATCAACCCTACATTTGTTGGTATTTGATGAATAATTAACAGCACAAAAGAGTATGAAATTGGCATCATATGAAAAGCAGAAACTCACCGTAGCACAAGGCAGTTCAGTGATTCCCAAGCCACAAGGTGCAGCGGCCTCAGTGACCACATTGGTCAAACTTCACTTTAAATAAATGACCCAGTGAAACTCTCTTATGTTCCAATAATACAAGGAAGCAAGTTAACATATTGTCCAAAAGAATCAATCGAAATGACAAGGAAGTTACTGGAAATTCTCATTAGTATCATGCATTGGAGAAATTTAAAAAGGGTTTTTAAAAAGGGCATTCTTGTATGATGTGTGGTAGCGAAAGTCTTGTGAAATACACTCTGCAGTAAATATTATGATGCTGATTTTTTAAATAATTGCACGCCAATTTGCTCAGCCAGCTATTGTCTCTGCTTTGAATGACTTCAGTAGCTATCCAAAGGGCAGATAAAAAGCAGCAATACTTTTCTCTGCTACACTGTGAAAATCATGCTATTCCCAGGCAAGGGCATATTCAGACTTGCAACTGTTTTAGTAATGGAGTAGCTACCTAGTTGTCTCTAGTATATACTCAAGAATTGGCTTTAAACCATTAATAAAACTAAATACCTTTCACTCAAATTACATTGTTGATAAACAACACCCAGAGGTCGCAAATTTCTAAAAGTTTCTTCACTAAATATCTGCAGAAACGACATGCCTTGGGGCCATAAATCTCTGCTCTACACTCTCAACATCATTCACTCTTTCTATGCGACAAACTTATCTTTCTCGATTTGTGGACCTAGTGTTCTTCAATGTTGATTTTTGTTTAGAGGTTACAACACATGCTAGACATAATCTGCAATGTTTTCATCCGACTAATGCTAGAGGCCTTAGAAGCACTTTGCTGCAACTTCCAAGTCTTATGTAAAGCTCATTAATGTGTATAATTATTCATGATATATCAACATATGTAGTATCGCTGCTCAAAAACTATATATTTTTGTGAAAAAGTATAATATTTCGTAATTACAGAAAAAAGAGAATTAATTTAGTCCAATATCTTTAAAAGAAAAAAGCTATCAAAAAACTGATAAATATAACTGATGAGCCCCTATGTCCTGAATCATTTAGTGAAAATTTCATCTAAATATCTTGTACCGTTTAGATAATATTGGAGTTGAACATTTTTATTCTCTAATTTTCAATTCGCAATTGACTTAGATATCTTAGAGAGGTTAGTAAATCACCTATAGTACTTTCAGCTAACACAAGTAACCTGTATCTGTGATCCTTGAGATTTTCTATTACATCTTATGTTGTTTCAAAGTGATGGGTATTCTTTTTTGCCTCTTTATCAGGGCGCTGACAAAATATTTAATTAAAATTTTCCCCTTATTTAAAAACAACTAAAACAACTAAATCCTTGTGTCAATGTAACATCCTATGTTTGACATGAAATTGCATATAAAACATGTATTAACATCCACATTTTTAATAAAGAAAGAAAAACACATGCTGTGAATGTGTAAGTCTGAAATTGTTATAATATACTTTCAAGCAAAAATGTCTAAAACATACATGCATTAAACATCACTTAAGTGAACTAGGTTTTCAACATCCTGTTATTATTTCAGGTTGAATACTTTAATTTTCTAACCTTTAATGGAAGTCCTTCCTAGGTTTTTAAAATTTTTACAGTAGTCTGTGCTGTTATTTTATTTGGGAGTAACCTACTTCATTTCATTGGGTTATATAATTTTAAAAATTCAGTTCCATCTGAAATGTGATGAAATGTATCAATTTTTAATTTTAGTAATACAATTGTTCACATTTTGAAAAATGAAGTAGAGCAGTATCCTCCTAATTAAGAAAGCTGACTTTTTTTTGGTTATTCCTCTGGGAATTGAGTTTCAGAGATTTAGCGTTTGCGTGCAGCCATAGTTGGATAGTTTATGGTTTGACTGACTACTTGTTCACTTGCTCCTTAAGACCCAGGCAAATGTAATTGATATTTGCGGTTTTAAACTAAGCATGTTCCTTGCCTTGATATATCTCAAGAAGGTATAGGTTAATAGCTTGCATTGCACCTTTTGATCTCAAGTTGAAGACATTTTTGAAATACAACTGCTTCTTTTTATTTCTGAGTGTCCAGGCCTGTCAGTCAAACTATAGCAAAATTTTCATTACCTCTACCCTCTCCCTCCTTTGGTTGAGGGTGTTAAGAAGAAAAGAATCTGGGAAGAGTGAAGAAATGTTATGAACATGAAGAATAAATTATTAATGATATTTTTCCTTAAGAAAGATCTGAAGACTTTTTTAAATGGAAGCAATAAAAACAATGAATTTGTTCTAGAAGTATGTTTGTGCATTGAAATTGTAGTTGCCTTAACTCGTGCCACTTGTGTGAGAAAAGTGAATGACATTTCATTTATTTATTGCTGGTTAGTCTTTCTGAATGTTGAATCATCTGTTTGTCCAGGAATACGATACTTCCAGACAACTATTTCCAAATTTCATAATATTGAGTGCTGGAAAATAACTCTGATCTTTCATATTCCAGCTCTTGTTTTCCCCATTGAATCATTCATCCATATGAAAGAGAAATTGATATAATCGGTTTGAGAATGGACATGTTAATTAAATATGAACTGGACTGTCATTTAATCCTTTTTTGAATGGATGAAATACTTACTTAAATACATGTGATTACCTTTGTGTGATACGAAAATAATACTCCACAAGTGATGTGTGTATTTGGCATGTGTGGTTGTGCAAGTGTAAATGGATTGTAGGTATGTCAGTTCATATTCGCTTGTTTATGGTATAACTTGGATAACTCTGTTGTCACAGTCAAAAATTTGTTCAAGTTGTTAATGTAGGTGCGTGTAAGTCTATAAGAAATCATGTTGGGAAACTTTTTTGTGTTCTCCCTGAAAATACCAGAAACCTGTAAAAGAAATATCTAGTAAAGAAGTTCCTATTTGCAGTTATTACTTTAATTGAAAATTTGTTTTTAAGTAATATGATGATTCTTTCAGGGCCTTTTTCTTAATAACTATGTAAATAAAATAGATTTTTTTAATTTCAAATTTCATAGGGAGATTCATTTGGGAGGAAAATTCAAACAAACAAACACTACTTTTTCTCTGTCTAAAAAAATCAATCAATTTAAATGATTTTTTCTGTACTGAAATGCTTATTAAGCAGTGACTCCTACCTTATAACCAAAGTTAACTTTACTATAAGAGGTGGAAAGAGTTCGAATTGAAGACAAATGAGCAAAATGGGAATTTGGAAACAATATTTCTGTTCATTATTTTTGTATAAATCTCGATTTGATGTATGTCAATATTTCTTATAATTTGATTTTATGGTTTTTCTTTAGCTCGTTTTTACTTTCCAGAGAGTTTTAATCAGAGTTGATCTATAGCACACCATCTTTTAATTCATAAATGTGGAGGATGTTCTACAATCATTAATATTAGTTCAATAATGAGGCTTTTCTCTGTACAATGATGAACCTATTTTTTTTCTCAGAAGTTGTATTCTTGAAGCCATTCAGAAATAGTCTTGAAATTTATTTTATTTTAATTTATTTCATTTTATTTTGTTTAACATTTTAAGTTCAATTTATCCAAATGCACTCATCAAAGATTCATATTAAACAAGTTTTGATTTTGCAGTAACAAAAATTTTGAAAGGAACATTTATTATTGTTGTTATTATTATTATTTGATGTGAACAAAACAGAAAATTAACAGATTTTCTTTTCATGATAAAAACATTAGTTGTACAGCAGTATTGGAAAAGCTAAATTTGTAGTAAATTACCATTTGAAACTGAGCAAACAATGTTTGTATTGAAATTACAAATGTTACATCGGATTTTTTGTTTGGTTCGAATACTAGAATGTCAGAAGTAGAAGTAATTGTGTGGATTGCAATGTGTGAATGTTGATGAGAGGAAATGTGCTTCAATAACACCGCTCAATTTCAAAAACGTAAAAAAAGAACACCCTGACTTACGAGTGGTTTCTCCCAACTGTTGTTCGAGCGCGGATGAAGAAGAGGATCCAGACATGAAGGCTGCTCGAGAGAAGGAGAGGAGACAAGCAAACAACGCCCGTGAGAGGTGAGCCCTCTGCTGGCCTGTCCTTTCGTCGTGCTTCTACATTCGCGCCAAGAAGGATATTTGGTTGTTTGAATTAAAATACCGACTTATTCCTTGGCAAGAATAGGATGCTTTTCTTCATTAAATTTAATGCTGTTTATGTTATTGAAGTTTTGAATTTATCAGAGGACACAACAGTAATATTTAATTATGTTAATATCAAAGCCTTTCAGTACGTTGTATGTGGCACAAATGTTTCAGGTATCATTCTGGATATTTTATATTGTATGATAAATTGTATCCTTAAATTAGTCTTGCTTTTCAGTCTTCTTCTTTTTCTTTTCTCTCTCCTTTTTTGTTCTCTCTTTCTCATCCTCTGTCCTTCTCTCTTTAATTTGTAGGTATAAATATGTGTTTTTATGAACCAATAAATATGAACAAAATTGGAAATCGAACATAGTGCATATTTGGGTTTGAGAGAAATAGAAGTTAGGAATTCAAAATCCTCTTGCTCTGCATCTGTGTTTGCATGCATTTGTTTGGAAACCTGTGATGTCATTTTTGCTGCCAAAAGGTCATATAATTCAGAAAGTCTGAACTACTCTGTAATAATTCTTTCTGAAAATAGCAGCACATTCAGGAAATTTGTTTGTAATTTGAATAAGATTAATTTGAAAATATGTCCTGATATATCACGGAATTAAAAATAAATTTCATTTGTTTCATTGTTTCTATTATTCTCTATTTCATGTAATGTATTAAAAGTTCACTTGACATTTCAAAGGGATGTCTAATTATTTATTTGCAACTACCAAAAAAGATCTTGTTTCTGTGAAATCTTGAAACTTATGTGAATCAAACTAACATACCGACCCCCCCATTTACTTTTCTCTAACAAAGATTGTTCTTCTAATAAAAATAGTACATACTTATTAAGAAAACTTCTTTAATGAATACATTATTATTTACATAATATTAATGGCTTCGTTATTTTGTTTTTAATATTTTATCAAAAGATGATTTCTTTGATAATCTCAGCTGTTGTTTACTGATTGATGGTAGAAGAGCATATCTCAAAGTACGCAAGAATTGTATTATAGAGAAGAAACAGGAAAACAGGAAAAGCTAGTCAGCTTATGTTACTTTGTATGTTTTCTAAAATATTATCAGTTAAGTTATTTATTTTAATTTTCTCATGGAAATATTTTCCCTTTACAAGAAAACTAAAATTTTCTAATAGTAATATTTTACTTGTAATGAACAAGTTTACGAACTTGTGAACTTATCAGTTTACAAACAGTATTTAAACATAATTTTACAAACTGATAAGGTTCTTTACACATAGGTAGATTATATATATGTGGGTTACACATCAAGTTGGTTACACACATAATTGTGATTACATGTGTAAGTTATAACAATATACACAAAAGTACAAAATAAATAGATGAAAATACGTATAATGTAATAAACATAAAAGAAATGCAAAAATGGATGAAGGTGAAAAAAATAAATTTCAATTAGTTCTTCGTTCATTTTCATGATAAAAATTTATCAAAGTAAATGCCAATCAATGCTAAAGAAAATAAATTTAATTTTTTTTTGTAAATAAGGTATTCTAACCGGCTGTTTCCAATTTATTTTCATTATACTCATTGATCATTAATTTAGTATAATTGCTTGAAAAACCCTAGTAACTTGTCTGTTCTTCATGATCACCTATCTCGTCAGGATATTGTACTTTCTCTCCTACTGCTTACGTTGTGTAGTGAAAGCAGTGTCATGCTGGTGGAAAAAACCGCAAATTTTTTACCAAAAAACTCTTATTGCAGGGCCATGGTAACGAAAAAGTGAATATATCTTCTGTATGTAGTAAATTACTTCCTCTAACATGTATGGTCAGAATCCGCATTTGGTGGGTCCTTGATATCGAAAAACCTATTGATGGCAAAATGTCTGTCCATCTGTGAACAATGCTAGCAGCTAAACCGTAAGCTGGATTTTCACTGAAATTATTCCCCAATCGACCTCACTGATGTTGCGAACCCCTTGAATTTGAAACATATTTTAATTTGGAGAGGGGAGGTACAATTTATGAAGCCTCAACATTTTCAAAAACTTCTCAATAATGACTTTACTTTTTTCCTCCGATAGGGTAAAAGAACAATAAAGAAAGAGCATAGGTCACATTTTCGTTGCACTTCATGAATTTTTGAAAATTGCAAAAATTCAACTTTTTTGTCGTCTTCATACAACTACAATTATCAAGATAATTTTTTCCTTATTGAAATCTGTTCATCAAAAACAGATCTTCAAATAAGGTCATGATCCACTTTTCAAAAATATGAGTAGTTTTTGCATCATAATGAACCGTAGGCAATTTTCACTTGTTTAAAAAAATTTAAACACTTGTTTTCTCAAAACTGGTTCCAAATTTTGCCTTTAAATGTTTTCCTTGTATGTAGCACAGAACGGTAAAGAGTGTGGTGCTTTGCTCCACCTCAAAGTGCATTTTTTCCCAATGTTGGCATTCATCAAAGAGATGCAATCATCAAGGATTGTTAGTAAACAAACTGATTTTAATTTGAAAATTATATGCTTCACAGTATAAATAAACACATTGCACTTGATTAATCACATTAATGTACCTTATGTCAAATGTATTTTTGCATTAAAAAATGAGAATTTAACTTTGCATTGTAAAAATAGTTCATGCATATTGTAGTTTTTTGGTTGGTTTGGTGTGTGAAGCTAATGCTGTAATCTGCTTTTTATTGTTGTATACAAACAGCAACATTTAGTTTAAAGTTGTGCTGTACCCAAAATAATACCAGGAATTCATTGAAACAATTCTTAATTTTTTTATTAGGTATGGTCATAGAAGAAATCATAGTAGTTAAATTCTGATCATTATCGGGAGCTTTTATAATTTGTGCTAATGGTTATGAAGAATAATAATGTTTCAGTCTGTAACCTGAATCTATTTCCAAGTGATATTTGTAAATCTGTTCTGTTAGTTCAAGAGTGAACATTGATTCTCTGCACGAAATATTAGATTTAACACACTTTATTTTTACTTACTTGCTTATACTTTGGAGAAAGATGAAATTATGTTCTAGCGCGTGGAAAAGTCCCATGTTTTTGATAGAAAAACAAATGTTGCAGGTCTCTGATACCAAAAAAACTTAAGTTTTCTTGCTCCTGTAGATAGTTCATTATTTTCTTGAATACTTGACGTAGAGAGAATCCATAATACTTGTTACTGTCAAGTCCTTAATACTGAAAAAGTTGTATGTCTATGAACAATAGAAGGGCCTAAAACCATACATAACATTTTGTTCTTAAATAGAAAGGTGTAGGGCAAATTTGCTTTCAAACCTCTAAACTTTTGAAAAGCGCAAAAGTTCTGCTTTCTTTTTGATGCAGTTGAGAGCATTAGTATATCAAGGCAGCTAGCTGGGGTAAGTTCAATGCTTGTGAAACCTAAGTACCTGGGTTGAAAACCTATCCCAGACAAATATTTTCACAATATATTTCTTAACCATTACAAATAATGTGAGAAAGTGCATGGTACTGTAGCTCTATTTGCTTGAAAATTGAAATGGAACTTTGCAACTAGCTCATAATGAATACATTTTTTTGAAACCGGGAGTACATCCAAAGCAAAATTATATCATCACCCAACTATTTTCTCATGTTAGCGAAACTCTCTACTTGTTTAAATGAAAAGTCACTCTGTACTCATAACTCATGTGATTTTACTTAACAACATAAAGTTTGAAACATTAATTTCATAGCAAATCTTACTACAAGGATGTTTCTCAGTAAGATATAATCATTAATGGGAGAGTGAATGTGTCTATCAGACACAGTACAGTGGATAAGTTTCAGCTTGTTCAGAGTGTAATCATGAAATCTATTATCAAAATGTTCAAAAAGTGTCAGAGGATTACTCAGAACTGTAAACTATGGGAATTCAAAGAATTTCAAGTTGCTAGATTGCACCTTTTATTTTAAAATTTGTGATGTTGAAATCTCACAGATATATTTTCTTCATGCTGGCCCAAATCATTTCACATTATTGTTCTCAAAGACCCTGTAATATTTTTTTTATGTGCAATGTTGCAAATATTTGACACTATAAGTGAAACTTGCCATATTTGCTTTCAATGATAGCTTAATGGGATTATCTGTATTTGTATATTGTTATTGTATGTAGCTTCAGAGGCCACTTCTGTGCACTTAATTATCATTTTATGTCTCATGCGTGCTTTGATGTGCCCCTTTGAATATCAACTAATCGTTTATGTCTCTAGCATGCATGTAGTTATTTCATTCTACCAGTAACTGTCTTCCTCCCCTTCCATTTGCTGTTTCATAATGTACAATTATTTTATTTGCTGTGTTTTGTCAATATTTGCTAATACACTCTCATTTTCATTCTTTTAGTCTTATAGAACAAAGAATGAAAAGAGTGATTTAAAGTTTAAAAATACTTTCCTCTTCGTTGAAATCCCAGATTTTTTTAATATTGAGTTCTTTTCATGTAAGTTTGCAAAAAATATAGGAAAATTAAAAATTTAACAATTTTTTTTTGCAGAAATTGCTCTAAATTTTTTCTTTCAGTTTTCTCCTCATTTGTAATAAGGGACGGTAAAAAATATGGTGCTAGGCCCATTTTCAGATGTGTCTCGGTTTTTTCGAAACTTGCAAAAAGTTAACATCAAAACTACAAAATTGAAGACAGAGATTTTTGCTTTAAACTAAGTCTGTTGTAAAAATTGGTGATTTAAAAATGGTCATGTACAATTTTTTGAAAGAAGATCAAGTTGACTTCACGTAATATTGTGTCTAAAATTTATGCAGTTGCTAAAAAGAATAATTGTCTCAAAACCACACCAAAGTTTTCATTTCAAGTTTCCCCTCGTATGTAACAATAGATGGTAAATGAGTTGAGCTACAACAGCACATACTTTCTCATATTTCTAACTGTTCTGCTGAATTAAACTTCTACATAAACTTGAAAAAGTGTTTTCAAACTCCAAAAATTATTTTCCCTAAAGAGACTGAAACACAGGTTCTCCAAGTTAACTTACTGTCACCCATGCCACAATGCTACAGAAGAGCCATAAAGTATGAACTTGGGCGGAAGCTTAAAAATGTATTTGTCTCTACCAAAACTTTTCCAACCCACACTTCTCGCAAATTTTGCAAATATGGAGAGTTCGCCAAAAATGGCATATTTTCACTTCTTCCCCCTTATGAAGGTACTTCGTAAGAAGAGAAAGTAATGTAATCGTACGCTGGAAAACGCCGAATTTTCAGTAGAAAAACTCTTATTGTCGGGTTCTGGTAATGAAAAAGTGGATAAATCAAATTGCTAAGTATAGAAAAAATACTTCTAACAAATGGTGTAGCCAGAATCAATGTTTTGTGGGTCTTTGTTTCCGAAAAATCGATTGATGGCAAAACATCTGTCTATTAGTGATCAACGCTAGCGCCTAAACCATTCAGCAGATTTTTGCCAAAATTTATTTTCCCTGATCAATCTGAACGAACTCGATGCTTTGGGAGTTTTAAAGGGATATTTTGATTTTTGAGGGTTTTTTACATGAAGTGAGAATGCATGTTTTTATGCGTCTGCTTGAGTTCCCAGCAAGTTAACTCTGAGAATCTGAGTTCTTTTTTTTTTACTTGTTGAAAGCGGGTTTATATAGTAGATTAATAAAGAAGAGCAGTTAGAAATAATGAGAAAGTATGTGCTTTTGTAGCACCACTAGTTTCCACTTCAAATCCGATTTTCAACTTAAAAAATGTTTATCGATTAAAATGTTTATCGATTTGCACATTTGCCAATCTTATTGTGCTGCCCCTTTCTAATTTTCGTTTTCCAGAAAGCATGACATCCACAAATACATATGGAGTACAAGAGGTCTGAGATTGTTTTTAATAATTCATATAATGAAATCACACCTCATAGATGTTAATGTATATAGAGGATGTGACATTTCTCCATAGGTGGAAATAAGTGACATCTCTGTACTTGGTTGTATCAAAATGAAAATTTTGAAGAAATAGATCAGAAATTTAGGCAGAGAATACAGAAAGAGGTTTATGTTAGCTTCTTGTAGCAAAAAGAAAGCATTCAGCATGTAAACAATTAAAAACTGCAACATTACCTTCTAGAAATACAAGAATGCTTAAAAAAGAAATGGGAGAATCTAAAAATTTGCATAGAGAAACCACTCATTGTTAAGAAGAAAAAGATGAGATGAAGAATAGGTTGGAAGGTGTGGAATGAAGAAATTCAAAAAGCCATGGAAAATAAACAAGAACATATTTTTGATGATTTCAGAAGAAAAAAAAACCTGAAATAATTACCCATAGAAGAGAAATGTATATAGTATGTATGTACTTTGACACAATAGCCTCTGACAAAGCCTAAGCCTACCAGCGGCATCACAGCCTTGCGGCTATGGGTTACAGGGTTCGTGTGGTTAGCACTTGGGCATTAATATACTGTGTTCTGGTCTTCTCAACCTGAGAAGTGAGTTTATTCATCATCCCACAGCCAAACATGTATTGGGACATTACAAGGAAAACTCACACTATAATCTTGCTTGACCAGGAATCGAACCCAGGGTCGCATCATGGAAAGCGAGCATGCAGCCAAGTAAGCTATCCATGAGGGTAGAAGAGAAATATAGCAATTAAAATTGTAAGTGTTGCATAAAACCTCTTCGGATAACTTCATTTTTCTAATGGAACAGGATGTGCATAGGAGACAAAATTTCCCATGTAAAGTATTGAATAGCTTCAACTGATCTGAAAAAGATGATACAAGAATTGATGTCATCCACTGACTGGATAAACCATAACATGATTATGGTATCAAGAAAATATAGTACAAAGAATTGAGATAGCAGAAGTCATGCAAACACAGATCTAATTTCCGTACAAGAACTGAAATAGTTCCAGACACCTGGAAAGTAGCAGTGTTCTTCAAAAAGGGAGATAAGAGAAATCGTAAAAAATCATAGGAAAATACATAAAATGAATGCAAGAATAAAGACATTTTCCAAAGCGATATTAGGGGAACATATAGGGTCTGGAAATACAGATTGACATTGAATAATTATTATTTATTATTGAAATACACAGGATTTTCTCCCGTTTACAAAAGTATTATCAACATAAATTAAAGAAAAAATAATAATGCAGTTAATTATTAAAAATAATTAATGCAAGTTAGGAAATAATGCAAGTTAGAAAGGGTTAACTATAAACATGTGTTGAAAACAGTACAAAATATTTGTAAATAAAGTTCGACAGCATTCCTACAGCAAACTTTAGGGAAAAGGAGATAATTCAATTTGTGAACACATCTTGCTTTTGCAAACTTTGAAAAAGGTTTTGATAATGGTAATTGGACAAAATTATGGAACCTACTGGAAAAACATGGCTACCCAGCATATGCTATGAACGTAATGCAGTTTTTATGCTTATTCGATGATGATAACAGCAGCAACAACAACAACAACAACGTGACAAAAATGACATCGGAGAACATTGAAGTTGATATGCACATTGTGATTCAAGATTGTGAGGCAGGTAAAACTTACAAATATCTGGGCATTGAAGAATGTGGGACCATCTCGAAATTCATCATGAAAGAGAGAATCTGCAGGGAGTAATACTTGTTTTGCAGTCCACTCTGAATTCCGGGAGAAAAATATTTGCAATAGGTAATTTGGCAATGCCTGTAGGTGAATACAGTTTCGGACTTGTGTACTGGACTGAGCAAGAAATTCAAATCATAGATCAAAAAAACAGAAAACTGCTTACAATGCATCGTGTCACCCACCCTTGAGCTCATGTATGTAGACTTTGTATCACGTAAGGAAGAAGGAAGAGACCTCAGATAAATTGAAACCTCGTGGCACAATGCAATAGTTGGGATGGGAAAGTATGTAGTCAGCCATGAAGAGGACCCACTAATGAGGCAGGTCATGAAGTCTGACCAAAGAATGGGAAACCGGCATTGTTAGGCAACCAGCATTGCGAAGAAAATTATGCAAGACATGCAGATTAACACACACTGAACTTATGATACTACTTAACATGAAATGTGAGACACAAAAAATGTTAAAGAAATCTTGGAGAGACAAACCACTCCATGGACAGTATATAAAAAGAATGAGCAAGGTACAGATCAATAAAGATCAATCATTTATGTGTCTTAAAAGGGGAAGAATGAAGCCAGTATCACAAGCAGTTTTAATAGCTGCCCAAGATCAGGTGTTGAGAACACAACATTATGATAAAGCAGTTCTCAAAATTTCCCAAGATAAATGCTGCATTTGCCAAGAACAAGTAGAAACTATTAATCATACAGTCTCAGTTTGTTGAATTCTAGCAAAGTCTGAATACTTGAATGGATATTAAAGGGTGTGCAGTTACGTCCACTGGCAGATGTGTACTGCCCTCGAAGCTCCAAACGTGCCCCAAGTGGTACAAACACTCACCAAAACTGGTGACATCTGTTGGACTGTGTACAATACTGTACGACCAACAAATTCAAACTGATCACACGATAGCAGCAAAAAACTGGATATTGTTATCCGGGATTTGGAGAGAAAAAACTGTCTACTTATAGATGTTGCTGTGCCATGCAATAAAAATGTAAGCAAGGAAGCAGAGAAGCATTTTAAATTCAAGATTTAGGAAATCAAGATCAGCTAAATGTGGGGCATAAAAGCACAGGTTGTCCTGAGAGTTCTCTGGAATAATTGATCTCTTGAACACTTTTCTAATGCCAGCTGAAGGCTCTTACTGTCTCTATAGACATACCCTCTCTAGATCTCTATGAAATTGTAGAGACCTACTCCAGCTTGGAGAACTAATATAAACAGCTTTTTTTAATAATTGGGAACAAGTGGGAGGACCAGATGTTCGGAACATCTGCTTGGGCCTTGGTTCACACTGGATCACACTGGTTGAAACATTGTTTTGGTTTTCTTGGAGGATATGTGTCATGTGGTTGAATTTGAGTAATGATGTCATGATTTGACTAAAGTTAAACTTATCTGCTACATCATTGAGAATGCCAACAACTATTTCATTTTTCCTCTAGGTGAAAGTACTTTTTCCCGGTAATGCAGGTTTTCTTATGATCATAGACATGTGTTGTTAATAGACATGTGTTGTTAATAAAGTTATTCTTCTTTAAAACAAATTATATTGTTTCGAAATGTATATTGAATTTTCCTGATCTTTTGACAATATTGGGCTCTTGTGTAGTCATTCCAAATATATGTATTGTTTATTAACAATTTTTATATTTCCATGATTATGTCTTGTTTGTTTACATTGTTTATAACGTATTTGATGTAGTTTGTCTTTTCGTTGTGAACATCATTTTTGCATCACTGTGGAACTTTTTTAATATTTAGAAGAATTAGATTACCCAGAAGTCAAAGAGCATGTGATCAATGATAGAGGTTTGATTTCATTGAATAATATACATCCTGAACCTGATTCTGTTAGTCAGTGAAGATATTGATGTTGAGTATGAAATAATTATAATTTATATATTTATGGTAATATACAGGCAACAGTACAAACTGATGAAGCCTGAATTGGCGCTAACATAATTAATTAAAATGTTTCACATCAAAATGATTCACATCACATGTAAGTGTACATGTAACATCCAATAATATCACAATAATTAGCAAATTTGACACAATTCTTAAAAAGGAGGAACAGTCTGCATATCAATGAAGTCTATGGCCTTCCTCATTGTTGTGACCATCATCAGCTCCTTTGAACATCTGAAGAGTAGGAGCCGACACCATGTTCTGGGGCAAAGTGTTCAGGTGTTGACAACTCTGTTTACAATGAAGTTCTTGTACCGTATTAGATTGTATCTAGATTTTACAAGCTTCATACTGTGGCCTCGTAATTGTAGATTTCCAGAATGCTGAAAAATACTTCTAAGATCAGAGTTGTACTGCCCTTGCAAAATCTTGAATGTTTCAAACATGTCGCCGTGTTGTCTTCTAGCAGTTAGAAGCCTGAGCCTCACCAGTCGTCGATCATAAGCCATGTTCTTGAGGTCTGTGGGGATGCATGTGGCTCTCCTTTGTATATTTTTTAGCAGATTTATATCTTTGAGAAAGTAAAGATTCCAAATTGCTGTGCCAAATTCAACAATCAGGAGAATGTAGATTTTGTATAGTGAGGTAAATAGAACGCTTCTTATTGTATTACATTGCTTTACGCAAAGTAAATATAGTCTTGTTAGACTTTTTTGCGATGTAGCTCACGTTGTTTTCCCATTTGAGGTCGTTAGAGATCATAATCCCATATCCTTCATGACCTTGGTCTCAAACAAATTCCTTCCTCTCATTTGGTAATTTCACTTTGGGTTGGATCTTCCAGTATTCATAACCATACATTTTATTTCATTCAGGGTAGCATCAAAACTCTCGACCACTCATAAACACCATTCAAATCATCTTGAAGGTGGAGATAATTCTCCAGAGGGTTTGCGTTTAGTATCATCTGCATACATCTGGAAGTGGGAGAGCATACCATTCGGCAAGTCTCTAGTATAGAAGATGACCCTCAATCATACTTTAGAACCCTCAATCATATTTTAGAACAGATGTCACTAAAGTGTTATCTGTTCTAAAATATGATTCTACAAAATCAGCAAAATAACTATAACTTTTCATTAACTTCAGGAAAGCTACTTAATTTTATTGGAATTTTCTTTTTTGCGTACATACTCTTGCCTGCTAGAATTGTTGAGTCTCTTTACAATGTATCCATTATCTGCAACAACATGCCATTTACATAGACAACATGTCGTTATGGACTTTTTGTGACATTGAAAGAGAAGGGATACTTTGCTGCAGGAACAGAGTGGGTCCTTTGGAATCTTCATAAGTCAGTGTCAAAAAAAATAACGAGGCTCAATGGACAAGTATTTTCATGCAATACATGAAGTTGGTATTGTAAAACAGAATGATAAGAGCTGTGATGGTTGTCACAAATTTTGGATCCCTTAATGAAAGAGACAAAATTGAATGAAGATCTGCAGAGATCAGAAAAACATTGCAATAGCATGTATAAAATCACATAAGCACAAAAATAGGGTATATATTTTCAACTCCTTGATGGCAGTCAATGGAACTCAAATGTCTCTGATCAGAGAAATGCATATTCCATTTACATATTTAAAATATCTTCAATAAAGTTTAAAAAAAATAATTGCTTACAATATATCAGTCTGTCTTTCCTGCTGAGGTACAGTACAAGTGTACCTCAGTTCAAATCGAAAACACAAGTTATATTTGAATTCCATCATCATCATGGGTTGAGCCTATTGACCCCTTCCATCGTCAAGAGTATCCTTCCATTGCCTTATTGGTCTGCCCCTACTTTTCCTCCTCTACGGGTTGTAGTTGTGGAGGATTTTTGGCATTCGATCTTCCGGCATTCTCATTAAATGATCATGCCAATTCTTTCTTAGTGTGTTTATTTTTTCAGTTAGGTTGAAGATCTTTAATTCGTCTCTGATGTCCGAGTTCCTTTTATGGTTCAGTATTGAATAGCCCACCAAAGGTGTAAGAAATCTCATTTCCGCGGCTTCTATTTTTCTGTTCTATTGAGGGCCCAATTTTCACATCCATAGGTCATCGTTGGAACTGCCATTGTTTTATAAAATTTCAGTTGAGTGTCTGTATGTGATTTCTGTCTTTCTGTTTCGTATAGTTCCGCACATTTTCTGAAATTTCTGAATTTGTATATTGATATCATTTTTTTGGCAGTATGAAAAATTGCAACCGAGATAGTTGAAGTTATAAGTTTACTTGTTCAATACTGTTACCATTAATTACTATTTTACACCTTAAATGATTTTTACCTTGGAATGCCATGGCTTTCATTTTCTTTCATGAAATTTATAGGTTATAAATTTCGCCCATTCTCTGAAGTTGATGAACAACTATTTGGAGATTATCATCTGTGCTAAAAATTATCTGATTATCTGCAAATAAAATTGTGTTTAAAATTGTGTTATTCACTTTAAAATGGTACATTATATTATTACCAAGTGTTCTGTTGTTTCCTTGTCCATACATATATTTGAATTCCATCAATGGTATTTATTTAAAAAAATTATCTATCAATTTTTATCTTAGTTTATACCTTATTTTACATGATGAGATTCAGGCCATCAAGCCCACTCTTCCATCTGACCACGCAAATTTCACTACTCCTTTCACCATCTAGCAAAGAAAGAACGTATTATTCTGGGCAATGAAATAGGCGATTTGAATTTAGCTCAGAGGCTTCTTTTAGGCTTGAGGATCTTTTACATGCAGTAAATCTTCTACATGGGACAGCTGGCTTTACTTTGCCTCCAAAAGAAGGCGTGTGAAGGATTTTTTCACTCATAAAAATCCACGGCTTCTGTCGGGTTTGAACCGGAAAACTTGGGTACAACAGCCCGGCATGCTACATTATACCACCGAATCCAAAAATCCGTTATCTTCTGCTCATTTACCCTAACTGGAGTATTGTGCAGTCTTTCATCAGTTTTTAGCTTTAAAGTTCACATTATAATCTATAGTTTTCAAATTGTTAGGTAGATTATTATTGTTTCAGGAATTTCATTCAAACATTTTATTTTTTCCCTGAGTTACACTTCATCCATTTCTGTTTGTTCACGACTTAAAATTACTAGTAATGATTATTTATTTGTTGCAAAATATTTTTTAATAGTAAGTAATACAACTGATAAAATTAAACTTTCAGTTGGGCAACAGTATTTTAAAAATACGTCTTAACTGTTTGTCTTACTTTTCAAAGTTTCCTTCTCGCATGCATTAATTTCAGATGTAGAGATTTCAGTCTTAATGATTTAGTCCATATGTCCTTTTAATGCTTCTTTACTTCCTCTAATCTTTTTCATGTTTTGGAGTAATTTTTCTTCCTAACTGCTTGGCACAGTCTCTCCTTTAAATTTATTTCTCATCGCAACATTTATTTCTATACATTGCTTTTGTGTTTCGTAATATTTAAATATAAGGCAGTGAGGGCAAAAGGTACTAATATAGTAGAAACCTGTTTCCTGTATTGTAAATAGTGTCTCTTTGATTTTGGCAGAATTCGAATTCGAGATATCAATGAAGCATTGAAGGAACTAGGAAGAATGTGTATGACGCACCTGAAAACTGACAAACCCCAGACAAAATTGGGTATCCTCAACATGGCTGTTGAAGTTATTATGAACCTGGAGCAACAAGTTCGGGGTAAGGGATATATTTTTCAGTTTGAGGTCTGATAATATTTGAATTTGTGGTGAATCACTGCGTTGTCGAGATATTGTAAAATATTTTTTGCAGGCCATGACCATCTTTCATTTTCCAAGGTATATTTTTGTCTACATTTTAACCAGCTATATCATCATCTTGCAAACCTATAAATATTTTTCCATCCAATATTTAATAAAAGCTTTTTATCCATGTGTGAAATTTTCATTAAAATTTTACAAATTACTTCTAATAGAGAGTTGTGTTAGTAACTGAGGTTCTCAGAATTCTATTAGTAAATGTGTTTTGTAAGTAATCAGTGAAGTGAAGCACAGAGTTAATTAGTTAACATTTTTTCTTCAGAGAGAAACTTAAACCCAAAAGCAGCGTGCCTCAAGCGGCGAGAAGAGGAGAAAGCAGAAGATGGGCCAAAGATGGCAGTTCACCATTTAGCAGCCCACGGTGCTGTGGGCGCACCACACATGGCACAACCACCTTTTGCTGCGGTGCCACCGGTGAGTGGGCGTGCCCTCTACGCATCCCACCTTCCGCCAGCGACGGCGCAGCCTGGAACGGATGACCACAGCCTCGACTTTACCGTTTGTTGCTCTCAGTACTCTTATTCTGTCTGTCTTTTAGTAGTATTTTCTTTCCTTCCTTATCTGTTGTATTTGTAGGTTACATAGGTAAAGAAGAGGGATCAATCATACTCAAAATTATTAAAATGTGTCCAGCATGCTGGAGAGTCAAATTTTACCATATTAATTATTAATATCCTTTTCTTTAATGTTCATACATTGTGTGTTTTGTTTGATTCTTTCTTTTTCCTAGTTCCTGAACATTTCAGTAAAAATTACAGTTGCTAAGGTCACTAAATACATTTCTAAAGCCATTTTTAAAATTAATTTTAATTTTAATTATTATTTTGAGATATGAAAATCTATCTGTGAAGTTTATTTTGCTCAAGGTATCAAACCATTTCAAATAGCATTCCAATTTCAGTTTAGGTTAGTAAAATACTTCAGTTTAGATTTCCATTTCATTTCTTGATAAAATGTTTTGATTCCATTTTCAATTTTGTTTTCCTATATGCTTATTAAATAATTTTGAAATTAATGATAATGCTATAGAACTTTGGTACATCAAAGTTTTTGACATTTCCTATTGCATTCAGGACAACAATCACTGTAATTTAAAGCAAAGAAATTAATAATAAAATGTCTGCTCTCTGAAAATCAGACATATGATATTAGCACGATTAGTCACTTCTCAAAACATCTATCCAGGTAACAATTAGCGTGAAATCATCAAGATCATTTAAAAATAGACCCCAAAACTGTTAATTCTGTTCTGGTTTTAGAAATATATTAGAAACAAAAGAACAAGCAAACAAAAGAAAAACTTTTGAGTTTGCTTTGCTATTGTTATATATTACTGTTTTTGCAGATTTCAAGAGTTCAGTTCAGTACTATGTTTGTAAGGGGATTTCATTTTTCTTCTCCATTAAATATTTTCTTGAAATCTTGTTGTATCACCTTCTTCTCTTTTCTTCTTCTTCTTCTTCTTCTTCTTCTTCTTCTTCTTCTTTTTTCTTTCTCTTTTTTTCCCTGGCATGCTTGTAAAATATTTATTTACTACAGATTATTGAAGTATTTAGTAAAATAATGTTACAAAACATTAATTTTATATAATGTCTTTGATTGACTTCATTCTTCCTGCTTTGTCAACTGACTCATCACTTTTCCCAATTGCAATTGCAATTCAAATCTGTTTGCTTGAATATCTCCTGATCCTACTCATTTTTGGAGACCATGTTTCATTGCAAGAATGTATTTCAAATACTCTACAAATGGGCATCAGTATCTCAAAAAATTTCAATTTCTTTACTCTAATCATTTCCTCCCCAACCATAAATCTTTCCTATATGAAGTCATCATTATCCTGAACAGTTTGGGATGTTTAAGTGGATTGTGTCACCTGTACAGTAGGCCTGGTAGTGGTTAATCTATTTGTTCCTGTTGTCTCAATCTTTTCTTTGCTGTTCCTTATTCTCTTCTGCATGTAGTTTCTCATTTTAGTGCAAGCTATTTCATGATTGTTTTTTGCTTTCCATTTTCTGATTATGTTGTTGGTTTAGTTGTTTGGTTAGTCTTGTAGCTTTGTGTTGTTGCCAGATCTTATATATTGTATCTTTGAGTATTCACACAATATCTTAATTACTTTTGTTACACAATATTTTAATTACTTTTGTATTAGGATGTCTTCCTCTGCAAGAATTTCTCATTGTTTTTCTCTTATTACATTGTTGTTAGGTTTTTTAATCTGTGAAGGAAATGAATATTGATTTTTTTTTCTTTCTTTCTTTCTTTCTTTCTTTCTTTTCCCCCTCACAGTGTTTGTCCATTATTGTTTGAAGAAAGAATATGGCGTATATTCATCATACCTTCTTTTTTTAAAGCCACATTATTCTTATCCTAAGTACTGTTCACTGTTTTAAGTCTGTTTTTATTCATTTTGGCAAATTTATATTTTGAGATCATGGATGGGAAAGTTCTTTCCTTGTAGTGCACACAGTCTTCTGCCTTTAATTGTGTATGTTTATAACCATATCTTTTTGCCAGTCTTGGGTATATTGGGTTCTTTCCATGTTATGTTGAAGATGTCCGCACACCCTGCAGATCTGCTGTAATATGCTCCCCAATTCCATCAATTCACTAAATTTTTGTTTGTTGTCATTTGTATTCAAGGAAAGTATATTTTTTCCTCAACAATACCTAGAAACACCGTTAGCACATCTACTCAGTTTAAACTCGACATTTGGAAAAAGAGAAATCGTCAAGAAACAGTAACAGCAGTAACAAAGCTTTTCTCAGCAAAATGACTCAAGATACTTTTGTTCATCTAAGTGAGAAGAAGACAGAGATGTGTTTTTTTCCTGCTTGAAATGACTAGCAGAATATTAATTGCACATAATACAACACCTATTTTATACATTCTTAGAAATTTCAGATATATTTAAGGATTTCTCTCAAAATTAGGCTTGTGTAACAATATTGCAGTTATCAATAACATATTTACATAAATAAAATAATCTCTCCAAATTTCTTGTAGAGATTATTAAAATTTTAAAATAAATTTGCTCAAGCATAATAGCATAAAGTATAGTTGCACTCACATAGAGATGATGAAAGGTGTCAAGCTGTGGCATTTTTTCTGATATTTTGAGTAGGGAACAAAATTTATTATAAAAAAAAAAAACAGCAAAATATATACATACTAATTTATATTTTCAAAAATATGTTACAAAAATAGAAAATAAATAAAATATAAATTTATGAATGTAATTAAAATAGCACAGTTCAACCTTTTTCAAATTTATGTACATAAAACTTAAACTTTTGTACATAAAAAGGGCCCCAAATTGGATTCGTAGTGAGTGAACAAAAGTTATACATCAAAAGAACCAAGAGGATGCTGGTCTGTACTACAATATCAAGTTTATGCAAAATATTAAGTAATTTAGTAATTATTTATGAAGAGCCAGTGCAAATGTGAATGAGAAGCTAGTGTACACGTTATATTGCATAGCCAATGACTAGCGAAGAAGGGGAGGGAGTGTAACAGGACCATGTCCCCCAAATCCAACTTCTTTTTCATTGAACTAAATTTATGGAAAACAATTACCACATATTGATTGCATCATATTCCACTGGAGAATTTGCATTAAGCTCAAATGAACATTTCAAGAATAGGTTCTGAATTCTGCATCCCTGGCAGAGAGGAGTAAGTTTCTCAGCGGAGCGTAGGAAGTGTAATGAGACATTGGTCTGAAGTTAATATATATCAGATTTCAGTAGAGTTATGCATTGGCTCTATGAAACATTAGCATGCAAATGGTTGTAATTTCTTTTGCTTCACAAATATCCACTCATCCATGTTTCCAAGTAGATGAATTCTGAAAAGTCGGGGGTAATTTTGAAAATTTAGAGAGGTTATAGAGGCTCGATGTTACATTTCTCTGCTTTACAAAAAGATGATTCCAGGAACATATATTGACAAACTCATGCCTGACTTTGCGATGTTCCATTTCTACATGTAAATATATTGAAATGCAATGAACTATGTAAGAAATCTGTAGTAGAAGATTATTTGGATTAAGCTATCTCCTTTTGCAGCGTCTTAAGCCCTCATTTCACAGTGTGTTTCCACATTATATCGTGTTGAGGGTATTGACAGTTTTAATAAGATCACCATATTCTGTCTCCAGGCTGAGTAGTTCCAACATTTTGCATCTTTGATGATACTCGTGACCTCATAATTCTCGTGGGATTTTTGGCCTCTCTGGTTTCTCAATCATTTTGATGTCATTATTATAATACAGACACTAAATAACATTGGCATACTCTAGTTTTGGTCTTGCATATGACACATAGGCTTTCCATGCCATTTCCATATCCAAGTTTATAAATGCCTTTCGTAAGAGAGAAATCTGTTTATTTGCTTTTTTGTCACAACTGGGACCTGGCTTTACCACTTTAGATCCTATATAATTATCTGAAGATTCTGTGGGCTCAATAATGTAGTTTTCACTAGTATATGGCAGAATTGGGTATTTTTTTCAATGATGTAGGACGTACACATCAAGGAATTTAGAGGTAAACAGAACATTTTTTGACCTCTGATGTACCCTCCTGTTGCTGATTATGTAGTGGGAGAGGATTTGCAAATAGTTGTGTATCGCATGCATATCAGTTCCAATCAGATTTCATATGTCTTCCAAAATCAGCACTGTACAGAACAAACAGCAACAGGCCTAAAATCAATCCCTGAGGTATTTAGGTTCATGTCTTGTTTTTAACAAAGCATTGCCCACTTGAATCTGAAAAGTTCTATTTGTGAGATAGTCCTCAGTCCAGGCTAAAAGGTTTTTCGCTTAACCCCAATTGTTTCAGTTTTCAAAGTTGCCTTTTATGCAGTATCTTATCAAATGCTTTTCCAAAGTCAAAATATATCACATCCATTGGATGTTTATTATCTAGAGCTTTTGTCCAAATATCCAAGGAACACAAGAGGTTCAATAAAGGAAGCAGCCTCAAATAAGCAATTTTGTTGTCGAGAATTGAGATTATTTTCAATGGCTAGTTTCTGTATCCTTCTCACTATGATCTCCATGACTTTATTCACTACACTTGTAAGACATATGTGAAGCATTTTTCAAATAGAAACCTATATTTTTGTCTGGGATTTAAATCAGTAAATAACTATGAGTTGACATCCAGAAAGATTTGATTGTGTAATTACCTAATATTTTTATTTTAATTTCTTGGTGTCCCCATGTGTATTTGCTTAATTCGAGAGTTAACAGAGTTTGGATTCTGATGACCTAAAAATTCTTTGAAAATGACCTACAAAATTAATTAAAAATAAGGGGAAAATGACATAATTTTTTAAAAAATGCTCAAAAATTTGTATGAAAATGTTTATTTATTCAATGAATTTTACAATTTTAAATACAATTTATTTATACCATGTTATATTTAATATAAAGTCTTTATGTTAGGAGGAAATATAATCCTTAGCTCCGGTCTTCCAACTGTCAGTTTCGAAAGGTCGAGGAAGTTACCAAAGATCCGTATAATTTTGAGAGTTTGAAAAACAGAGTGCTCTGCAGTAGAGAATTTCGTCGTGAACTGATGATGCTATAAAAATTTTGTTTTATGTGTCATTGTAATTTAACGAAACATTCACTAATAAAAAAACACGAAAAGGAAACAAAATGCGTAAAAATCACAAAAATTATGCAAAGGCAAAAAAGGTTATAGATATAAAGTTTTACAAGTTTGAGATGCTTTATTAAATAATCAATATTTATTTATTTAAAGTAATATGCAGACAACAATATGCACCGAACATATCCTGAATCAACTCTAATGAAATTAGGTGTTTTACATGTGTGTCACATTTTGTAAAATCAAAAGATGTGTAACATTGATAATCAAATATGCAGTTCAGTGGTAATCTTCGCTGTATAGACAATCTCATTTTGAATTTTTATCATTAAAGAAGTGGAAATTTATTAATTTTATCATTAAAGAAGTGGAATTAGTGCCATTGTTCAAGCAAAAAATGTATTAAAAGAAATTTAGAACTGAATTGCTATCTAAGAGTTAATTGATTAAATATGAACCAGTGTTTTTATTCTCTAATCCTAACATTAAACAGTGACATCTTGGAATCGGTTTATATTTTTAGTACACTTAAATCTATATTTAACTTAAAATGCTGAAAGACAAACCCCCTCAGAGTGTAAGACTGAAGCCCTTCGCAAAATAATTCAAGCATTTTTCTACAGATGGAATAGTACTTTTTGCCAGGTATGTGAGAAAAGTGTAGCCTATGCTCAGTGGTTTCAAATCTTTCAACATAATTCCACGTTGCATCATCAAACACAAATTTTGAAGATTAATATTTAAACCAAAAAAACGTTTTTATTGACTGAATATCAATCAAATGGGTCCTGGTTTAGTGAGAAAAATGTTCTAACAATTTAGGTTACCCACTAACAGTGTATTATGTACAAAACATTGCAGGCAGTAGACGGGTTCTGTTGTCAATTTCTGTCCCAAAAAAGAGAGGAAGAAATACGGTCAAACAGAAAGACATTATCCTGAAAAGATACAGGGATCGAGGTAAAGCTGTTAGTTCCAGAACCATTCTAAAACCTTCATGTTTGAAACCAAATGAAGTACATAACACTCCATTATATCTAGATATCATGTAGACTTTTGCATATTAGGGGTTATTTAGTTTAATGTGCAACATTTAACAGACTCTCTAAAGAACAAGTAGTCAGAATATCCAGGGCTGTATGCAAGATATTTTTAATCTATCACCAGCATGTATAACATATCTTCGTATCATATCATATCATTTGATATTATAAAAAGAAGGATCTGAACATTTCAGTTTCTTCTACCTTAATATTGGTCCTGGAAAACAAATTCAAAAACAGTCATGATATGGAAAAAAGTTCTTCGAGAGTTGAAAATTGTCACATTTGTCCCCTTGAGCTTGGTTAGCAGCTTACTGCAAATCACCATGAGTAAACGAACTAAATGGTAGGGGTGGGGTGGGGCTTTTAAAGGCTCCTTTCTTCAGTTCATTGCAGATGTCTAGGAAACTGTTGGGATTAACTCAAAACCTACAATCTACTAACACAAAGTAGTTAAAAGTTGTTAAAACAACTTTTGTATTGTATCTTCCCTTTTCTTCCAATGAAACCAGTTAAACATCTGAACATTTCAGTTTCTTCTGTTTTATATAGATAGTGCTATGAAAATTTACCAAGTTGAAGATAAGCTCTTTGTTATATGCTAGATTTTGAACGAATAAGTTGCACTTGTTCTGTTATCTAAATTTCCAATCATTTAAAAACTAGAAGACAACAGCTGCAGCTTGTCAGTCAAAACAATTGCCACCATTACCTAGGATGACCTATCCCAGACTACTAGTCTAATCATCGATTTATATATTTATTTACACCAATTGGGTTTATACATTTAGAATAAGAATTTAATTTGTGAATATAAATTGCATATTGAATGAACTCAATGTATCTTTGATTGTTAATGACAAACATCATGAAACTTAGCATTTGAAATTTTCTACAAGAGGGTTTTCAGTGTTAACAGATCAAAGAATGGGCATTTACAATTCCCTGTCATTGCTTTTCTCTTTGTGTCGTTATAATTATCTAAGGTCACTAAAACAAAAAAAGTTTAACAAAAGTATGTTGTAAAGGGTAACAACGGGGATATATATTTTTGACTTATTTATTTACTTTTAGGTATAAGTTATGAAGTCTGTGAAATGTTCAGAAAGGCAAAGTTCTTGTAAAGTTAATGTATTGTAAATTAATATTTAAGTGTCCATATGTGCATTGAAGAATTTTGTTAAATTATGAACACACAATTATGAAGTGAAATTCAACCTTCAAGAGTTTTAATCTGTAAAATACCTACAGTCCCTTTGCAAGTTATTATTTTTAGCCACAATAATAATGCAAAATATTTTACACCAGTGATTTATAAAATTTAATTGAGTTTTCTATATTGTGTGTGCAGGGTCCACAAATACCACATAATCCAACACAACCTCAGTAGCAGCGGTGGAATCTGAGCCGGATGCCTTCCTTGCAGTCTTTGCATCCGGTCTCTCCACCACCACCTCTCACTCCTACTGGGCGGTGAGCTGCAGATTATTCTGGCTCTCTTTCTGCTTTATGGGTCTGCCAGCAGGTGGTTACTGTTCAGCCAGATGATTATTCCATCAGACAGTTACTACTCTTTGCCACTATGGGCCAGTGATCACACTGCTGGGAGAAGGTGACAGTGTTGTCACCAGACATCTGTGATGCTGGTGGATGGATACATTGATGGAAGGTCATGTAATTCTGGCAAATCACCGAACTGTGCTACTGGCTGCTCTGTGCCAGTGATTGGTGTCTTCTTATGTACACTCACAATGCCATCTGTTTCCATTCATATCTACTTGTTTCCTTTATGTACATACTTATATACATATATACGAGTGTGTGTATTATGGTTATATTATGCTGAACACCAGCAGTAAGCTAAATGAACATGTTTAAGCATTCATAATATTATTGGCCGTGGTTTGTCCATCAAGGCAAAGGTTAAATTATACACAGGGATCCCTCAATGTTTGTAATGAAAAAACATTGAAATTTAATTCTTAAATCTCTAGTGGGCATTAAATGAAAAGTCAAATTTAATAAAAATGATGTGTTTAGACTGCTATGTAAACTGAACTGCAAACTTTGTTTACTAGCATTTAGACAGAACATTTTTTTATACATGAAGGATTATATGTACAATTTTCTTATATGCATACATAAAAATGTATACATGCATACATTATAATTACATGTATATCTATGCATGCATAAATATCTTCATTCATGCATGCATGAATACTTCATGTAGTAGTTCTGAAAGATAATAGCATCATACTCTCTTTCTTGTTTAACTCAAATGTTCTCTGTATCTTACGGAGCCATGCAATTCTCCACAAATTAATAGCATAATGTACTTGTAAAGCAAAACTTAATTTAACATTGTTATTCCCCTCCTGAATGTATAGGTGTATAAAAGAAGGAATATTTTAATTATTTAAAACTGAACTTAATTTGAATACTTTGCACCACACTTATAATATAACGAATGTTTCATATAACTACTTGGTAATTCTAATAATATTTATTTCATGTATGATTGGTTCAGTTTTCATATCACTTTTCTTGTTTGTATTTTCAAGCTTCATGGTAAGAAAAATTAAGATAATAACAGTTGCTTGATTTTTATAGTTTACTTTTGCAATTAAGAGTGCTTAAACATTGAATTGGTTTGTTGTTGGTAGTTAATGGTAACAGCCATTGTCGGTCATAAGCCTAACAATACTCACACACAGTGTGTATGTATTTATATAGAAATTGCAAATTGTCCTGCAATTCCACTGACAAAGTTGTGAGTGTAGTCAGTATCTGCTGATGAAATTTCAAATATGTATATGTTAATTCAAATAACCCCCCACTATGTTACAAAGTGATCATTCAAAAATAGTTTACAGTAAAACTTCATTTATATGTTTTTCAAGTATATTTGTTGTTGTTTTTAAGTGTCAGCCAAATTCCTATACTTCCCTTACTGAGTTATTTCAAATAAGTGTTTTACATTTATTTGTTTTCATGTTTACACATCTCTTTAAGACATAAAATGTCTGTATAAAAACCCGCATTATTGATCCCAGAGGAGTCAAAGGAATCTGGGTTGGATTTAGTGTTATTGTGCAAGGCCTATCATCTCTCCATTGGAACTGTGAACAAAACTGTCAGGTGCAGGTGTCATCTAGAGAAGCTTTGCATAATGTTTGCCAACATTGCAACATTGCTCGATAAATATTTGTCACATTTGTAGGAAACACAAAGTTCTCTGGAATGAAGTATAATGGCACGGTTGTCACAGGGGAGGAGAGGGGAATATGAATGCTCCACACATTCAGCATTCGCCGAGCAGTGAGGTGCTGCTCGCCCAATCCTGAACAGCTGATGTGTTTGGCGAATGTTCACTTCCTTTGATGTGTCTGAAAAACCGACCCACAGTGGGTAGGGTAAGCACCAAATGTTCACCACTTGGCAAATAGCTAGCAACTTGTCCACACTACTTGGGATTTGGCCAGCGGTTGCTCACTACTTGCTGAATAACAAATGTGTGGAGCTGCCTTGATGTGCGGAGAAATGCAAATAGTTGAAGATCAGTCTCTTTTTTAAAAGGAAACTTTCTTTCTTGAGAATATTCTAAAAAAAAAAAATTGTTTTTCTAATACAGTAGTATTGTCAAAGTATTGAGTTTTTATTTTTTTAATTTTTAATTATTTTTTCTCTTTTAGACATTTTACCTTTCAATCCCCTAAAAAACATATAAAAGAAGTTTTACTGTACTTGAAAGTAAGAAATCGGTAAAATTAACATCTGTAAAGCATTTAGATATAGAACCATCTAACAGTAATTGGGTTGTTGTTAGATGGTACTATATCTAATTTAAAGCTAACAAATTTTGTTTACATAATTTACGTCCTCTAAGTAATTTTTAACTGTTGCTTCCTAAAATGGAAAAGAGGCTCAAAACTCCCTGATGAATATTTTATAAATTTACCATTTTCACTAAGATTAATATTATTTATCAGTCAAACCAATCTAGATTTTTTTTTTTTTTTTTAATGAACTACCCATGGATTTTTTCAGTGGAATTTGTTAATCGTTCTTTATATCTATAGCCACATGCGAAATGAAAGCAATGCTTTAATTGTCACTGAAAGGGAAGTAGATAAAGAAACATCAGGTTTATAGTTTTTATTCCAAGTGAATGTTTGTCTGAAAAGACGATAACAATTTCGTTAGTAGTGATACTTAATGTTTCAATAATCCAATGTACTTATCAACCGAGCATTAGTGATCCAGAAGAAAGAAAGAAAAAATTGAATTGGAAGAACATTTCTGATTTTAGTTTTTCTTTTCAGAGAACCTTTCTACATCTATCTTCAAAATTCCAAACTTCTTGATCATGCAGATTTTTTAATCAGTATAATACGCATAATTTGCAATTTACCAGCAAACCATTAGAAGCAAGAAACTTGTTTCATGTGAATGCGTGTAATTTCCAATAATTTTAAAGTTTCATGTCTAGAAATTGCAGAAAATATTCCTAAAACCTTTTTAGTATCATTGTGAATGGTGTAGAATGAAAATAACTTTGGTTGGAGAAAATAGATTTCATTGCATTAGTTTTCAGGCATTCAGATTTTTAAACCTTATTTATTACATGATTTCTATAATCAAATGGGTTAATCATGAAAGTGCTCTGAGCTGATTTATACTATTTAATGTACAGTTTGAACAATTATCTACTTACAATTTTTTATAGCAAGTCAGTCTCATGATCTACTTCCATTTCATTGAGAAGACAAGCACACCTTTTCCTTTGCATGTATTTATATATTTATATACATATATTAATGCATACAGTTATGGGGTGTCAGCGGTGCATATGATGTAGTGAAATAACTTTTCCACTACTGACCTGCCTTTTTCAAGTTTGAATCGAAAATGTGAAGTAGTGTTAAGTAGACACTGCTGTGCAGTGTTGAATATGTTTTTGAATAAGACCAGAAATTCTTTATACTGTTTTATAATTTATTATGCTGAGCCCTTTCAGGTTGTACAGTAATTGGCTAGTGTGTCTGTTGGTGGAAATTTATTGAAAGGACTATGTGCCAAAATGGGGGGAAAATGAACCATTATTGATTAGTACCTCTATTAGATGTAAACTTAAGCGATACAAAGATTTTTTGTGTAACTCAAAAACTTGAGTTTTTTATATCACAGAGAATACACAGATTTCATTGTTAATCTCTAGCAACTGTATTAAGTTTTTTTATGTTTGACCATGCAGACATTTTATTTGAGTGCCATTAAATTAGTTTTAGAGCTGATTAAAAATACATCATTAGCAATATGATTCTTAATATTATATTTGTGAAAAGAATATTGCTGAAACTTGTGATAGTAAATTCAGAAGATCATGTTCATGTACTCATAGAGATCGTATTAAATTTTATGCAACATTTTATTGCATTACTTTTTTTGTACATAATTCTTGAATTTTCCATTGACATTTTAACTGTAACTATCTGTGATGAAATGAAAAATTTCAAATTATGATTTATAAAGAGTTATTTGTGGTAGTATTTGGCTGTGTACTTTGATTTGATAGGAATGCTCCCAGAGTACACATTATTATAAATGAGAGCATCAATATCCATAAAATAATAAAAGAAGAATTTTAACTAGATTTAAAATACAGTTATCCTGAATTATTTCGTTTCTTTTCTCCCTTTTACTTTGTTTAATCAATCAAATTCATTTTTGCATCTACTTTTATGTCTGAAGTCTTTTATTGAAAATACTTTTTTACATTGTTGAATATATCTTGCGAATTGTGAGAAGCAGTGAGGAATACAAGCAATGGTCTTCCAAACGTTTGAAGTTCTAATGAATGTATGAGTGGATGGTGAATGAAGTTAGTGAAGGAATAAATTTAGGACATTTAGTTCATTTATATAAGCGTTATTTTTACACAAGATGGAATTTTTGCTAACATAAAAAGTAAATGTTGGTTGGAGTAACTCTATCAACATGAAACAGTTTTGCATGTTTAATATTAAGAAATGTGATTATTCTAACTTGTCCGTGCATCAAACATAGTTCTGCAGAAGAAAAGTTTCTAAAGAATATAAATTAACTGCTTCTGTTCACTTAAATTAACCATTCAAGCTTTCTTTTTCCTTTATACAATTTGAATAGAATAGTAAACGATTTTGATTTAATTTTTTATGAATGTCTATGAGATAATTACAGCTGTTTTTGTGAGATGTAGTCTCAAGTTCATTACCATTAGTGTTGATCGTGTTATAAATCAAAGTTCAATTAACCTGACCATTGCATGTGCTTAGTAGTTAAATCTTTGTTTAGAAGTGTTCTTGATAATATAATCACAACTTATAATATTCACACATCTAGTAATACTTCTGTTATTGGGCTAAATATTTTAAATGTTTTGAAAGATTTTGGTACTTTTAACCTTCATGTTTTTGTTTGAAATGTTGAAGGAACGATTATGATAAAACATTTTGCACACAATTGGTGTTCCATCTTTGTGATAGATCTCTTATCTGCTCTTCATTTCTCTCTGCCCCCAATTGAGTGTGGTACACAGTGTTTATTGTGATGACTCCATGACCCAGATAATATGATAATTGTCACCTATTGATAACGTTAGACAAAACATTCTAATTGAAGATTGTCAAATGAGTGTGAATAGTACATCAAATAATCCACTGTATTGGGGGCACATCCCTTCATAATAAAATACATTTTGAGTATCTTATTATATATCAGTAAAGAAAAATTGATTGAGTCAATCATTACAGTACATATAAATATACAGTTACACAGTTAACTAAATGTCAGTCACGCCTCATTGGGAGAACCCTCTGCCTGTACATTAACCTTTCCCAATTATTTCCCAAGGTGCCTCTGACATTATGTGCAGCAAATATCTGCTTGGTCTTTAAAGACCTTAAGAGTCTCAAAATTGTACATAATTGAAATGGGTTTTAAAACCCAAAAAAATTGATAACATGTAACAAATTCTGATCACAAAAAAGGACATTTGCTATAGTAGAATTGGTTCATGTAGTTTCAGAAAAGTGATAACATTAGCTGAATGATAACATGGACAGTGATGACAAAAAGCAATGTCCACTGTATCTTTTCTCTCCGTACTTTATCGTTCTCCTTAATATCATCCAATACCTCATCTTTGTCCTCTTTCTTTGTCTTTTCTCGTGTTCGTTTTTAAGTTTCTCAATCCTTTTCTCACTACCTTTCCTTCCTACATCTTTATTTATTTGAAAAATTCATTTTATAAAATTATGAACATGCTGATATTTTGTTTAAACTTCTAACATATTTTGTACCTGATAAAGTTGAACATTGTTACAAAATTGCTTTTTCTTACATTTTTATTGCATTGGGGAAAGCAATTCAACAGAATTCAAATTTAAAAGAGGGATGTGAATTTTGAGATGTAATGTTTTGTTTAGAGAATTTGATTGAAGAATTAAATGAACACAGTTCATAATTACCAAATTTATAAGTGATGAAGAAAATATTAGGGTTAAAGTAACGTATAATCCAAGTTTACTTTATAAAGAAAATTTTACAATGAAAGTTATTGAAATAGTAATTAACAGTCTTGTTTCTATGGTTTTCCGTGTTACATGTTAAAATGTTAATGGACAGAAAGAGTATCAAGTTTTAATATTATATGGAAATTCCGCCTTAGTTCTGAGAAAATCTTAGCAAAAGTTGTATATTTTTTTTGTAGACAATATTCCAGAACAATTATCAATGAAATAATACACAAACTATCACAATGTCATTCCATTTGTAAATGGGGAAATTGTACTGTGATGAAATCATTGTTCTTGCATGCTGACACCTCAAAGCTTCATGCTGCCAAATCTTATAAAATCTATTCTCATTAAGTTAATTATTGTGATTATAATTTATGTAATCACTTAGTGATGTGGCAACTTGTGTATTATATCATAGGTCATGTGATTTTTAGTATTTTTGTTTCTGTATTCATATTATCATAAATAAATTGATATATATTTTTTTAGTTACCTCATAAGTATGGTCTTTAGAGAGACCTGGACCAGGGCAATGATATTAAAAATAGCAGTGTGACTGTGGCTTGGTGTCAATATGCTATATCTAGCCAAGCTGGGTTTGTCAAAGCAGTTGGTGTATGTTTTGTTTATATTATAGTGTAAATATCTGAGTAATAAAAGTGTTTTTCTGGTTTTGTAAGAAATAGAATTAATGCAAGCCATTGTTTCAAAAACTTTTGTAATTTTCTTTATTTCTTTCATGTTATTGTATTTTAAAGATAATATACAATGTATTAATATAAATATAAGTTGCGTAAGACGAGTTTTCTTTCTTTTTTTATTATTTATTTATTTATTTATCATCCAGTAGTCAAGAAAACCATTTCAAGCCATTATTTTAATTTAATTTGCCTTGTACTTCAGTAAATGAAGTAAAAGGTCTGGATAGTCATACAGTGTATATTTCAGTTCAGAGGTGTATATAATTCATTAGTGACAATTTTGCTGAGGAAAGAGAAGTGTTACTGATATTCTCTTTGTCATACCTCCTTTGACAATACTTCAAATAATTATTATACATGCATTAAAAATTTTATTGACTTCCATGTTCATGAGATGAGTATATTTCTGGCCATTTATTCTAACTGCTCAATAACCCAGTTTGTCTAAAGAAATTTTTCTCTTTTACTATACATTTGAAATTTGCATGTCTTATCTGAATTACAGGATGAAAATTTTTTGAATTTTATTTTAATGGAATAAAGAACTAAAATCTGATGTATTCTCAGGGACATCTTTGTGTAGAGCAATGTAGGTATTTTTATTTTGTTATTGTTCTTCAGAAAAATAAATTTTTAACTTTGCAACTTGTGAAAGTAATTATGTAATTAAATATATTCAGTAAGGTAGTTAAAATTATGCTCAATTCCAATATATAGTGAAAGAGGAATTTGTAAAATATTGATTTCAGAAGCTGCTGATACTAGTGGCAGACAAACAACATTAAAGTAACCTGACACAAGCCCAGCACTTTGTCCAATTATGTCTATTATAATCCTGGTACTACATGGAATGTGAATTGATGACAAGCTATATTAGTAACTATTGAAAACTGTTGCTTTGTTGTTTTTTTAATTGAAAGTAATTAAAATGTAATTGGTTGATGTTGAGTAATATGGCAAAATCATTAATCTTTGGGCTCATTTGTATAAAAAATTACCATAGGCCTAGAAGATCTGTAATAGGTGTACATAAAGAGGGAAGTAGATATTTTTAAAAAAATGAATTGTCATTCCTCAACAATGTGTCTGGTAAGACAGGCAACTTTTAGGAAGAAATAATTTGTAATTCCACTAGCTTTCAGATATTGTCTGTCACTTGCCAATTACAGTACTCCTGCAGTAGGTAAACCATATATTGGCTTTGCCATTGCAGCAGATATTTAATTCACAGTCGTTCTCGGGACTTAAAATCCCTGAATGTATATCTATAAATATACGATCAGTTGTGACATTTTTTTATTATTAGTTTCCAATTTTTTTTAAATACTTTGTTTTCTTCCCACATTAATTGAATTATTAAATAATTGGCAGCATAGGGCTTCTGCCTGCCTGTTGATTTCCTCACACCTATATGCATTTGAACATGCAGCTAGGTATTTAAATAAATTGAAGGCTTTTTTTCCTGTGGCAGCAAAAATAGATGTCTTTTGTTTCACAGAACCTCTTGAAAAACTTCTTATGGTACTGGCTCTTCTCAAGAAATTTGAGCCCGTTTTAAGGAAATGTTCATATACATAAATGTATATATGCATTAATCCCTATGAAAGGAGATACCTGGAGTGGAGTGTATATGGCAAGATATGACCTCCAAAAATGTTCTGCAAATCATTGAGAAATTCAACTAGTGCTCTTATTTGAATGAGAGAGATATATAAATATAAATATATATATATATATATGGAGAGACAATTTTTGACAAAAACAAAGTGTAGTCTCTTTTTTTATATATAAAGATATTGATTTATGAAGAAAATGTTTTAAAAAAGAGAGAATGAATGTGAATGACTGATTTGATCCCTTGTATAAAGCTCTTGTGAGAATGACATGTGTGAATGAGTTGACTTTTGCTTCATGGAAAGGTTTAGGATGTTGAGAGATATTCTAGAAAAGGTTTACTTTCAAACTTAAACATGAAATTATTTTTATTTGTATTTTCATTGATGCATTTCTATTTTCTGTTTCGTAACTACCAAATCCTGGCAGACATAATAATGCTGAAAAATACATTATGAAATAATTTTAATATTTAAATTACATGATTTGAGACTTATGTATATATACAAAAACACCATGAATTTGGATAAGTGTATAGGATACATTTTGAGAACAAAATTGATTTCTTAGGGAGAAAAATTATATATTTTCTTAAAGTGGACATATAATGTGACTTGTGATATCTATCAGCATCCTTGAAAGGTCCATTCTGTGAACAGTGTATAGTATATATTATAATTACAAATAATATAACCTTTTTTGCGAGGAAAATAGAAATCGATTGAGAGATTTGGTGAGCTTGAAAATGTCAAATATTTGGCACGGAAAGTGTTTTACATTGTGAATGCTTGTGAAAACAAGTTGTAATTTTATGGCTACAGGGAAGAACTAGATTGGTCAGAAAATCTAAACTGTAAGCTTTTAGTGTTGATATATTTGTGAGATGGTGTTGTGAAGGATGTATTGTAAATATTAGAAAATACAAGGAGGGATCTGTTACAAGTTAAATATCAACAACAGAAATAAGTATGTGTTAAATTTTGTTAGATTCATTGGACTTGTCAAGTTCTTCCCTGGTGCCATAGAAAGGGTTTAATGATGTGTGCACATTTTGCACAGTGAATTTAATCTTTTGAACCTTCCTAATAAACTGATATATATTATATAATATGTATTATATAATAAAAATCAGAAGAAAGAAGCTGAAGTGTGTGAATGAATTGTACATTTTCAGAAAGACATAATTTTGGTGAAATGTAAAACTGCAGGTTATGTGAGAAGTATAAATGCTTTGACAAGAAAGTGCAAGATAGTTTTTTTCTAATTTTTTTGTTGGAAAAATGGAGGACACTATTTGAGATGAAAAAGCTGAAAAATAAATGTGCCATTTTTTCCATAGAAACATTAAGTATATCCTTTCCTTCCCTGATATTTATTCATTAAAAAAATAGGTAATTATCAATTTGCCAATGTGATAATGCAAATTATAATTTCAATAGAACATCTTACAAGCTCTGAAAGCCTCATATGGAATTGCCACATCTCTTCCATGAAAAATAATTCATCATAACATTTCCTCTAAAAAGTTTGACTTGTCCACCAATCCCATCTCAATTAGGTTTTTCATCCAGTTTCCCCGATCCTTTGAGCAAATCCTGAAATGGCCCCTTGTTTTGCTTCTGGACATAAATGTAACTTCATTTTCTGTGCATGTGTTCTAGAGTTCATTGGAAAATATAGTTATTCAAATTATCATTCTCCATATTGTCACAGCAGGAAGTATATTCCTTGAAGAAGGACACGATGAGGGACAAGAACCCAAATTTCTAGCTGATTTGTCCTCGAAAATAGATTTTATTACATTGGAGCCAATATTTTGTAAATGATATATTCTTGCCAAAAACACTCATTTCTCTCTCTATTCAGAATTCAACCTATAAATGGCATAGGGTAGGGAGATCAGAATTAAGAAAATGTGCACAGAAATACTTCTGCCTGTAGCATGTCACACACAGATTCCAATGGTTTTTGACGTTAAAAAAACACCCTGAAGTAAATTTTTGTGTACTACTACACACCGATCATCAACTGCACACTGTTAAAGAAAACGTAACTGAATTTCTGCAGTTTAGTGGAAAAGGCATCTTTCTGACTGGTAATTTATTCTGCAATTCTGCACCAGAACCTATAAATGGTGATGTATAGAGAAAGGTGTCAAAGTTAACCCAAACAATAATAAACCGATTAGCTTCACAAATGGTAAAATTATGAAATTTGTGACAATAATGTGGAAATATGCTCTCAGGTCGAGACATCTATTCCTTAAAACAAATTACTTTTTGGCCAACCCATTGTGTCAAATTTTCTTTTCTTTGTATAAATAATGCCAAGATTGATAGCAATCCTATTGATATGCTGTTTCTTGTCTTTGATTCTGAATTAATGCTTTCATCACCCACAAAATTTGACATCAACATATTTTGCTAGTTGGAAATTCATCAGAGATTCTTGATACAAACACGTATTTAGAATACCCAATGCTATGGGGCCATTTGAATAGCCCATTTTTAACCCCCATCCCTTTCGTAAAACACGCATACACGTGTGAGGTAAACACTCAATTTCAAATCCTCCAACTCTTCCAGAGCTAAATAAAGTAACAACATTAAACCTTGATTTTTTTTACTTTCTTGCCTTACTACATATGTAGTAAAGATTGTGTGGACCCAGATGATTTTCTCAAAAACTTATATTCCTCAATCTGTCTACATGAACTTGAGGCTCTGCAAGTTTGAAACATATTTTCTTCTTTTTGGGGAGAGAGGGGCGGGATAATTCACAAGAAACGTTAAGCATAGTTGCAAAATTTTCTCAAAACAGTTCCAATTTTTTTTTTTTATTTAAAGACAACTTGAAATAAGATCATGTGCAATTTCTTGAAAATACAAGTCATTTTTGTGTGAAAGATAGGCAATTTTTAAACCTTATTTTCTCAGAAACTGCTACAAATGTTTTCCTCAGACACATCGAGAGCTCAGAGCATATCATTTTTTTAAGAAAAAAGTTTTGTTTTGTAATTTTTGTTTCGAAGCTGATGCGATTAAAAAAATAAAATAGGCTTCAAATTGTTTCCTCGGATAGAGCAAATGGCTCTGGCTTAGTTTTTAACTCAGAGCCAGCATTACCACTGACTGGGAGATCCTAGGATTCATGTCCCAACCATAGAGGAGGGATAGAATAGAGGGTATATTTGTGATCCATGGTCCCAAAGGTGATGGATTTTCAACACACTTCATAGATCAAATTCAGCCACTGTCTGGAGGAGAATTCTAGCGGCTAACCAGGGACGGATCCAGCTGATGGTTTTTGGAGGGGGCCATCATAGATTTTTTGTTAAATAATAAAATTTGTTATTATATTGTAAATATTTGCAGTGTTTATATGATACTATACAATTGTATTTTTTAAATAATTACATAATTCTATTATAAATAAACATTTAAATTAATTCTGCCAATTGAAAGAAGGTAACAAACGAAAACTAGGTCTTTGCGGGGGTGCCATGTCCCCCCTCCCGGATCCGCTACGGCGGCTGACAGCTCTATGCGTGTATTTTTTCTCTATCAATACTATTAGAGGAACGTCGGAGCAATACCCTTACAAGCAGACCGGGCGCCATAGTTCCTTCCTCTTCCTTGTCCTTTCCTTTTACCTCACGCATACACTAAAGTCTTACTCATACCGGAAGTTTAAAACTTGTTCTAACTGGGGGGGATACCTGGAGGGGGAAATACCCTATAGGTCTGTGCCCGATCTTACCATCAAGTGGGGAGGGCCACTGGGCATAAAATATTCACTACACTAACGAAACTAAAGACTATTGCAGTTGACATGCCCGAATATAATAAATATGTTAGTAAATACCGCAGGTACCATTTTCGTCGAACTGAATATCTCTCGAAAATTGCAAGAAAAAAATGGCAAAACTATAATACTCATGATAAGGGTTTTACCATAACGAAATCTGTTATTTCAAACTATCTTGAAGTAATGTAAATGAATCTCTGACTATTTTAAAATTGCAAATGCAAATGTTGAAATGTTTACAGTCTCGCATTATTCGTAAGAATAGTATTGTAATCATGCGCCGAGAAATTGCGATTATTCGACAGAAAAACTTATTGCCGGGCCCACGTAAAGAAAAGGTGGATGAATCTTGTTCACATATTTAATTTCCCCTAATACGTTGAGTAGTCAGAATCCATGTTTTGTGGGTCGTTGATACCGAAAAACCGATTGACGGCAAAAAGTCTGGTCAACACTAGTGCCTAAACCGTTCAGAGGGTATATTCGAAATTGATGTTTTCAGGACCAGATTTACAGAGGCGGGGGCCCCTATGGTAGAAGTTCATATTAAATGTCACTGAGTATACCATTGGTACATTACAAGATTATAATTATATATATATATATATATATATATATATATATATATTTATTTATTTATTTATTTTAATCACCTTTACAGAGGAACTTCCCGCGCTTTTTTCATCGCAAAATCGTTAATCAAGTCGTCAAATTTTAACATTCTTAAAATATCGCTATTGCTGCTCAAAAGCGCGAGATCGTTGAGGCGTTGTTGAGTCATTCTCGTTCGCAATCTGTTTTTCACTAATTTTAATTTTGAAAATGATCTTTCAGCTGTACAATTAGTAATCATCAGAACAAGATACATTTTCAAAATTGTCTCAACATTAGGAAAAGCGTCCTGTACCTGTTTTTTAATTATCAATGTGTACATTAAATGTTCACGGCTTAAATATTTTTGTCTTTTTCTGCTTCGAATTCTTTGTAAAATTCTGCGAATTGAACAAGCTCGACCCCAAGATTTTCGTCGAGTTCGTTTGTTAATCTGATTTAACAGTCTTGCTTGTTTCATCAGTTGATCTAACTCCCATTGCTCGAGTCTAGCCAGAAAATTACGTGTAGAAACTAATTCATACGCAGAAAGTCGTTGACCGAACGACGCTAGAAACTGGTCAATCACGGGGAGGTAATTTTGATTGTAAAATTTTTGAGACGGTGAAAGGTGCACTTCTGGTGCGTGTCCGTAGTCCAATGGGAAGTGAACATTTCGGTGACGTATCCTGGAGATTTCGTAATCTGATGTCTCAGCTTTTTCCTTTCCTGATTCCTCACAGTGCGAAAAATTGTAGCGTTTTTTCTCTCGATGAAAACTCTGTGCGATTTAAGAGCAGCAACTGCGGTATTCAAATCGAGCTTCGAATTTTGGAGCAATTTGTTTTTTGCGTTTTCTCTGTTCAATATGTCGTTCCAAAATATAGCGTAGATGCAAATTTCTAATCTGCACATTTGATTATGCAAACCGAAATTCGACTCGGGTTTTCGAATGTTGCTCACCATCTTCAGATACCAACAGCAGTGTTTGTTTTATTTCGGGATATCCAAGCACTAAAGCTCTAATAGCATGCACGACAAGGCCAACGGGTAGTATTTATTCGTGTTGGGACATTTACGTGACATTTTGCTGCATAGATAGAGATGTTTGCAGTTGCTCGGTACGTTTTTGGTAACGACTTGTAAACGATATGTAAATTTCTTCCAAGAAGTTGAAAAAATGTATTGCTGCAAAACAACATTCTGGAGCATTTTTACCGACGAGATTCAGGGAATGTGCAGCACAAGAAATCCAATCAGCTAATTCGTAGTCCGACTTTACGGGAGCTTGAAGTCCATTGTATTTCCAAATTATGGCAGACGCATTATCGTAAGACTGTCCACGACAATTTTTTATGTCCAAGTTATTCGCATCCAAAAAGTTCTTTAAACTGTCGTACATGTCCTTTGCTTTATAACTTTGGTTGGACAAGAACAATACAAATCTCTCCATAGGTGTACACTCTTCGATGTATCGAAAAACTACAGTGAGTTGATGTATGTGGCCTCCGTCTGGTGTTGAATTCATTGATGTGGAATAAGAATGCGAGTTTTTTATGGGTGAAATTATTTCATCATATACCTTTTTTCCCTTCCCTTCAATAATCTCATTGCAGATTGAAGACGAAAGGTAATTGACGTGTACACATCCACAATTGCCAGTTTCAGCGATTTTTTAATTTTTTTTAAATCGTCGTATTGCGATAATAATTCAAGTTTTTCGGATAAAATCTTTGGGAGTAAGTAATTTTAGTAATTTTTTAGGTTATGAATCCGACTTAATACGTTCCCCAATTTCTGTTTCGTTTCTTTGGCCTTTTTCCGCTACTCGGACCCACTTGGAAACGACCGTGTCGTTTTATGTCGACCTTCTTTTCGATTCAACTACAGAAGATTAAAGATAGAGATTTTTTCCTAAATGAAATCTCATCTTCAAAGACGGATCTTGAAAAAAGATCATGTATAATTTTTCGAAAATATGAGTCGATTTCGCGTAATTTTGCGTGAAATACAGGCGATTTTTAAACAATTTCAGAAGTAATGGCAACTATTTTATACATTCCGAATAACCGCATATGCTGTTATTGCACTATATACATTTGAAAACCTAGTTGTTGTCTAGTAGACAACACATGCAAACGTTAATATCCTAGAGACTGTTCCGAAATGGATATCACAATTTTTTGAAGAAAAAAAAACGAGCAGTTTTCTCGAAATTTCTGATTGAAGATGATGCAATTTATTAAAAAAGACATTTTCTCAAAAATCCTCCAAATTTCACGGTTAGAACGAGGGACGCTTAAGAGAATGGTACACGTCTCATTTTTGTTGAACTCTGAATATTCTAAAATTCCAAAAGTTTGAAGCAATACGAGAAAGTATGTACTGTTGTAGCACCACTAGTTTTTAAGTGTCGGGAAAGTTGAGTAGAGCTGTGTGGCTGGTGTAGAGGTAACGTGACTGGTTTGTTAACTCTAAGGGCCTGAATTTAAATCCCAGCGTGGAGAGAAAATTTTTACTGGTTGGAACCATTTTTGCAGGTTCATGTAGTATAATATTGCGTAGCCGTTGCAGATAATGCGAGAGTATGTACTGTTGTACCACCACTAGTTTTATTAATATTTATGGTAAATAAACATATTTGAGTAATTTGAACTTTTTTTATGGATGTTCTGTGGTAACGGCAAACCCGAAGAGCCATTACATGATAATCATATATGTGCGAGAACGGTCTCTCGATACCGTTTATCCCTCAAGCGTTTCTATTAAACGCATTATTTACTCCAATTTCAATGGAGGTGACTGAAGCACAGTGAAACCTCTTTGAAAGACCACTCCCTATTAAAGGAACATCCATATCAACGACCGAATTTTCTTGGAACGGACTCTTAAACCCATTTATTGAATGTAATTCGTACCCCTGTTAACAGATCACCCCTCTCCCTGATCACCGACCGGATCCTTAATCGCAGTTTTCGTAATTCACCCCTTTTGAAAGATCCCTTTCAGGAAAAGAATACAGTACACCGAAGTGTTAATTAAAATTAAAATTGACGAAATTGTAAACGGCATTCGCGCGATTGATTAATTGATTGTTGTTTACAGGACGTCAACTGCTATGGTTATTAGTCCCACTAGTATTATGAATGTTTTATCCCGAGCAGTGGCGGTGATTCCTTCCCTGCTGAATGGGTGTGAGGTCCAGCGCCGACCTACACGTCGGCTTGCGGGTATTTCACCCTTCAGGTGTCTTCCTATAGCGGAACATCGCCCCAGTCGGAACAATCTGTAAGCTCCCAGTGGTCTCCAACAAGTGTGGTAGAGTAGTGCATGTAAATTTCAGTGTGTATGTGTGTGTGTGTGTGTGTGTGTGTGTGTGTGTGTGTGTGTGTGCATGTAAGGGGAGAGGATAAGAAGAGGTAGGACATATCGCCTGGTGTCCGTTATCCGTTTGTTAAGGTACTCAGGGGAATCCGGGAATATTATAACAATTTACTGTGGCCCTTCATAAGCTGCTCGCTACATTTTAGTTTTATTTCTTCTAATGTAACGGCAGCAATGAAAGTGACCTAACGTTTCATTGAGTTAACAGAGCCGTCCTTACCTTCCTGGAAGAGCATCTAGAGCGGTAGAATATGAGTGTTGGAAGTCCGGGTTATCGACTTGCCCCTTAACTCACGAATGTTTGGGATGCATCGGAATTTGTGCCAAGCACTCATCCAAAACCCATCGCTAGATATTTTGTTTTAATAGTGCAATGAAGTTGCGATAAAATTGTGTTTCGGGGCACGTAATGCGTTATGCAAATGATTCTACACCTGAAAATTAATTTTCGGTACTATTATAGAAAGATATTTATGTGTGTTGGGAATTCTAAAGCTGAGAATGATTTAAACGTTTAAGAGAAGTAGATTTGTTGTGTCATTGTTGATGCAACGCGTCTCTTAACCCTTGTTGGGCGTTGGGCGATTTTTTCTGGAGTAAATCCTCCGTTACTGTGTAATTATTACACTGAATAATTCCTATATTTGTCAAGACTCGCCACGTCGCGTCACGTCGCAGTCAATTATATCTTTAAGATGGTCATGTACAATTTTAGAATAACTAGTTTTCGCACCTCTTGGGCTACTGTTGGTAATGAGTTTTACAAGCGATGGCTGTGATGTGTTAATATGTACAGGAATTGCGGATACTAATGCGAGAACGTACATGCTGCTGTAGTATCAATAGTTTTGTTTTCAGTTTCCTTTTCACTTGTAGGCCATCTTTTTTTTCTTTTCTTTTTTATTTTGTTGCGTCTACAACTTGACGCAACGCGTCTCCAAGCCCCCTTAAGGGGCGTTGAGCGCTTTGCACAGAGCAGTAATCCTCCATTAATGTGCTTTATTTCTGGAGTAATCCTCCGTTACTGTGTAATTATTGCACTGAATAATTACTATATTTGTCAAGTCTCGTCACGTCGCAGTCTGTCAGTGCCTTTTATCGCTACGGCCAGGGGCTCGACGCCGTTAGATCCCGGGGTTTCTGGCCGGTCACCCAACCAGGAACCCGCGAGTCTCGAATTCGCTTAACCTTCGTGACTTCACGGAGCGTAGTAAACGAATTCGGCTAGCGCCGCCGGCAATATGAATATTTTTAAATGTATTTACAAAATAGTGTGTCTGAAAAGTCATTAACGTCAAAACGTAAAAAATCACAATGGTCGCTGTGTCACCAGGAATTAAAGTAAAGGAAGTATAGGAAGGATAGTAAGGTAAAGTAAAGGAAGTATAGGAAGGATAGGAAGGATAAAGGAAGTAAAGGAAGTATAGGAAGGAAGTAAAGGAAGTATAAATTAAAGTAAAGGAATTCTTGGTGCTTCTCACAAGCGAAAAACTTAAAAGCTACCACCAAACTACGCAGAGAGCACTCTCCGCCGATACTGCCCAGAACAGACGAGAATGAGCGGATCTGATAGTTCTTGTCGTGACAGGAATATATGTACACATTTCGTAGGTAGATAAGGAGCTCACTCGCCATACGAGACTGCAAAAGAAAATAACTGAGAACGATCGAAAATAGAATGCGTTTCGTCCGGCTCTAATTTCCATTTTCTCAAGTCTAAAAAATTGTTATACCATCAAAACAGGAGAATAGTAGGCTTCTTTGGACACTTTTTAAAATGTTGAAACTGATACCATTTCGAAAAATTCTTTCAAAATTAAAAATAGGTTTTTTGTAATATTATTCACGTTACAAGTTCTAAACTACTAAGCAAAAATTGATAACTAAATAATATTGTACTATGCGCATGAAGCCGTTTCCTTTACTCAACATGTTAAACATAAAATGTTTAACATGATGGACGTTTTCCAGCAAAAAAAACACAAAAATCCTCAAAAAGAACCAAAAATTTCGACGTGATGTTTGTTTCCGAAACTTTTCCTATGGAATTCTCAAAACAGAGACTAAGTAAACTAATAAATAAACATTCCGTCGCATTCGATGAATTTCCGGATTGTTTGTTAAACTCTTGTGCACCTGCCATTATTCACTCGTTAACTCACATATTTAATGTATTCTTAAGCTCTTATTTCCAGATATTTTCAAAACAGCTAATATTAAGCCGGTTTTAAAAAAAGTTAACAAAAATGAAATTCAAAATTATCAGCTAATTTCTCTTTTGTCAGATTTTTCAAAAATATTGGATTTTTTTTATAATGGAAACGTTTTTCAGTAGCGAAGCGATTTCAGATTGCCATTATGGATTTAGAAAATCAAAATTACGGAAACAGCCATATTTTCATTTTTTAAAAGATGTCCCTTCACCCATGGATCAAAATGAAGCACCAATTGGAATATTTCTAGATCTTTCAAAAGCTTTTGACGTCATTAATCATAACATTTTCCTTTCAAAATTACCTTCGTATGGAATTCGTAGTATTGCTCTAGATTGGTTGTGTTCATACCGTTTCAAAATTACCTTCGTATGACTGATTACACATGGGGTGTCGTAGGATTTTATTGTAGGCCCTATTTTCTTATTATACAGTAGAGTCGCGATAATCCGAGGTAATTGGGGCTGATGGTACCTCCAATTACAAAAAACTCGGATGACACGGAAAAAAGGAAAATACTTAACGGAATTTTCAACTACAACGTATAACGAAATTAAATTTAATGTACAGATACACTATTAAAATTAGATACTTACATTCATACATGAGCGCAAACTTGTCACAACAAAGTAGCAGACAGATTGACACGCACTGACCGCCGCCCATGCGACCTTCTGCAGAGTTGCCCACCAGTCAACAGCTGGCTTTTGATTATTGCCACTTGTTTGGGTGACTTGGAGCACATCAAGCTTTTTTTTCCATCTCGGATTGTACGAAATTGCAGGTTACCGCGACTCTACTGTACATAACTAAGCCCTTCACGATTCGAAACGGAAAAACAATTCTCTTTGCGGATGATACGAATGTTCTTTGCAATAAAGAAACAGCAATAAAACACAGTAGACAATATCAGATTTTTCAAATTGATTCCGTGATAACAAATTCATAGTAAACGAAAGGAAAACGATTTGAGTGCACAAATAAACAATAGTATACTACATTGAAAGTTAACGACGTGCTAATGTCAACGAGCTTAGATTTCTATCTTGTTGGCTAATGTTGAGATAACAAACTTGAACTGCGCTTGCGCAGATGATCGACAGTGTTGTCGATTGCTGAATCGCTTAGCCGTGCAAAATTTTCTGTTCTTCCTGGAAGGTAAGGCAAGGAAGGTAATTCAGAGAACTGAATATTCTTCATATCCGCCGTCACATTAAAAGAAATGAAACAAATAAAGCGAGCAGTCGTGATGTATCAGTGGTCACGGTTTGCTACTTGATTCCGGGATCGTCCCGCCTACCGATGTCCACGTGAATTAAGCTGAGGGACAGGACATGTCGTGCGAATGCTTTTTACGTCGCCAATTTTCATTTAAATTTGGTGATGTACTTAGAATTTTCTTGAAAGTGGTCTCTTAAAAGGGGTAAATTTAGAAAATTGCTTTTAAGGGGCAGGTCGGTGATCGGGGAGAGGAGTGATCTCTTAACAAGGACATAATTTGCTTACAATATACGGGCTTCAGTATCCCTTACTAGAAACATCGGTCGTTGATAGCGACATTCGTTTAACAGGTCTTTCATAGAGGTTTCACTCTATCAGGTATGGTCTGATCAGTAAAGAATTTTAAGGAAAAGGGCTTGGTCAGCAGTAACCAGGAATAACCATGACTGACTTATGACATCTTAATTTACTCGTCCCTACAAATGTAAGAAAAGAAAGTGTTGTAATCGTGCGTCGGAAAACGGCAAATTGTCGACAGAAAAGATGTTATTGTTAGGCCCTGGAAATGAGAAAGTAGATTAAATCGTATTCCTATTCATAGTGAATTACTTCCTCTAAAAACCGTGATGTAGCTAGAACCCATGTTTTGTGAACTAGCTACCTTGATACCGCAATACCGACTGACGACAAAACGTCTGGCTGTTTGTCTGTGGTCCACGCTAGCGTCTAAACCGTTCAATCGATTTTCTCCAAAATTGACATTCCCCGGTCAATCTGAACGAGGCTTTTGGACTTTCAAACGGAGATTTTGATTCTTGGGGATATTTTACATAAAGCCTCAACATTTTCAAATTTTTCTCGAAAAAGGCTCCAAACATTTTGATAAAAAACTTTCTCAAAAGTGCTTTTTTGTAGTCTTCCTTAGTTGTAGTCTTCCTACAACTACAATGTTGAAGATAGAGATTTTTACCCCAAGTAAATGTTCTTTAAAGACAGATCTTCAAATAAGTTCATGTTCAATTTTTCGAAAATATGAGTAGTTGTCGTATATATATATATATATATATATATATATATATATATATATATATATATATATATATATATAGTTGTGATAGTATAGGGTGTAATTTTGTGCGAAATATAGGCAAGTTTGTTAGAAATGTTTTTAACATTTTTTTCTCAAAAACTGTTCCAAACGTTTTCTTTCAATTTTCTCCTCACAATGACGGACGGCAAAAAATGTGGTGCTGGTTTCATTTTCGTCAATTTTCTTTTTTTCGAAAATGACAATTTAGAAATAACGCGAGAAAGTATGTGCTGTTGTAGCACCAATAGTTTTACTTTTTCGCACACTACTTACGCAGTATATAGAAAGTATTGTAATGCTGCGTGAAAAAACGGCGATTTTTCGACAGAAAAACTCTTATTGCCGTGTCCTGGTTACGAAAAAGTGGATAGATCTTGATCTTATATATTACTTCGTATAACACGATGTGTAGTCAGAATTCACGCTTTGCAGGTTCTTGATACCGAAAACTTGATTGATGGCATAACATCTGTGTGTCTGTCTGTTCGTCCTTCTGTCTGTGGTCAACGCTAGTGCCTTCATCATTGAGACGATTTGCTCCAAAATTGATATTCCCGGATTGATGTAAACGAAAAGCCCTGCAAGGTTGAGACATTTTTATTTTGATGACCGACCGACCGACCGACCGACCGACCGACCGACCGACCGACCGACCGACCGACCGACCGACCGACCGACCGACCGACCGACCGACCGACCGACCGACCGACCGACCGACCGACCGACCGACCGACCGACCGACCGACCGACCGGCCGACCGACCGACCGACCGACCGACCGACCGACCGACCGACCGACCGACCGACCGACCGACCGACCGACCGACCGACCGACCGACCGACCGACCGACCGACCGACCGTCCGTCCGTCCGTCCGTCCGTCCGTCCGTCTTATGTCAACGCTAACGCCTAAACCGTTCAGCCGAAAATTGATATTCCCAAATCGATCTGAACGAACTTGACTCTTTGGGCCTGGAATTGTTTACATTTGTTCTTGATGGACCAATTGCTGAAAATCAAACTAATGGATAGCTAAGATTTTATCAGAAGATGATCATGGATGGCAAATATAGATTTGAATTTTTTTAGTTCTCTGTAATTTCTTTAGATGCCAAAACATGGTTACGATAGCTACAGAAATTGTGGTAGTAGATTTGTCTATTCAGAAAAATAAAATACGGTATTTACATACAAACTGCTGTAAAATAATTTATCCCAATCAAATGTAAAGATATGCATATGCCTGTTTTAAGCAAAAACAAACATGTCCAACTTTTAATCTCAAATATCGTCATAATTATAAATAACTGATTTGATAGCAGTATATGTACACTATTGTAACAATATTGGTAAGCAATACAGCATATTACATTGTTTGAAAAACCCGGTAACTTGTCAACAATAAGTTTTTCGCTGTTTCTGAAAAATCTGATTTGATGGACATGTTACATGAGCAGTCCTCATTTTTATAGGTAATTACATGTAAATTTTTGTAGGATTTTGTAGCATTTGTAATTTGTTAATAAATAATTTTGAAACTGATAACTATTTTAGATACATTCACATTACTTAATACGAACGAAGCGATGACAAAAAGTAAATAATAATTTTTTTAATGTAATCCACGTGACCGTTGTCGTCACGATTTCGAGCGGAACCATTAAAGGATTAATGAAATCTATTTTTCAGAGACAGATTTTGAAGTAAGGTCACGTGCAATCTTTCGAAAATATGAGTGGTTTTCGTGTAATTTTGCGGGAAATATAGATTGTTTTTAAACAGTTATTTTCTCAAAAGCGGCTTCATTTTTTCCTTTAAAGTTTCTCCTCGTATGTATCAGAGGACGATAAAAATTGGTGCTAGTCCCATTTTCAGCAAACTTTCTATGTTATCGAAAATTACAAAACGTAAACATTACAAAATTGCCATATTGAATTAGAGATGTTTGTCCTAAATGAAATCTGTTCTAAAATATAGGTTCTTTAAATAAGGTTATGTACTATTTTCGTTAACAAAGTACTTTTCCCGTAATTCCTGCTTGAATTTAATGCAGTTCATAAACAACTTCTCATAATCGACTCTAAATATTTTCCACGGATAGAGGAATGGAATAAAAAAATTGCTGAGGTCTAATTTTCGTTGAACTCTCTGAATTTTCGAAAATTACTTGTTGGAAATATTGGGAGAAACCATTCGATTTTAAGCTTCGGCAGAAGTACGAACTACCGAGCGACGGCGTGGTGTAGCGATAAATCGCATGGCGTGTTCACTCGATGGACCTGAGTTTGGATCTCGGAGCGAAGAACTTTCTGCTGGTTGGAAACACATTTGCAGATTCATGATAATAGAAGAACGGATAATATTGTAGAGCCGTTACAAATATCGCAAGAAACTATGTGCTGTTGTTGCACCACTAGTTTGGTAACAAGAATGCACAAAACATAAGTTCTGATTACACAATGTGTTAGAGGAAGTAATTTCTTATACATAGGAACAAGATTCATCCACTTTTTTGTTCAAATATAATTGTTTGTAATATAGCTTGAATGTGTAGTATGGTGTTGGTTGAATTGGACTTTTTTCAAGTTATAACTGAGTTTTTAGTAAGGCAGAAATTACAATTCAAACGAAGTGCTTGAAGTTAAAGTCTGCACCAAATACGATCTCATAAGAAATGAAAATATCCGAAAAGATCTGGGCATTTATAACATAAATGAAGAAAGAGAAAATTAGAAAGATTCTTGGAGACAACACATACGAAGAATCCCTCATTTGACATTACTCTATCGACCCACTGGAAAAAGAGATGTCGGAAGACCTAAGAAAAGGTGGCAAGAATATTTACGTTAATAATAATAATAATGATAATAATAATAATAATAATAATAATAATAATAATAATAATAATAATAATAATAATAATAATAATAATAGTAATGATGATGAGAAGGAAGAATATTGTGAAGACGGACCAGGCACATGTGCCTACTTCTTGAAGTGAAGAAGAAGAAGAAGAAGAAGAAGAAGAAGAAGAAGAAGAAGAAGAAGAAGAAGACGAAGTGCCTATGGTGCATACTATCTGCGTTTATTTCGATAGCCAGGAACAGTAGTAATTTCTAACTTTTACAAATGAAACAAACATGAATAAAATTAATTTTTACAGTATTTGCAGCACATTGTTCAGAAAAGAAAGAATAATATTTCACACAAGCTGTCCTTGGTTACATCGAAGTGAGCTATTTCTAAATAGTACCATAATCAGCGATAACTTTTTAAAGTACAAAAAATGTATTTCGTAGTTCTACGTTAAATATCTTACCTTCCTTAAATCGATTTCCTTTCGAAAGAATTTTATTTATATCATATAATCATCACAACCGCAATAATGAGAAACATTCGAATTATAACTTGAAACCACTTGTTGCCATTTTGCGAACTGATGCCTCAAACGATGCGCGGGAAACTCAAATTTTCCATTTAGAATTTTGTTTCCAATTTTCGAATATACGGAGAGCGCACCAAAAATTAAAGATAAAAATTGGAGTCATTTCTAAGAAAATAATTGTTTAAAATTTTAAAATTGCCTATGTTTTACGTAAAATTACGTAAAAACGACTCACATTTTCGAAAAATTGAACGTGACGTTATTTGACGATCTGTTTTTGATGAACACATTTTATTAAGAAAAAAATTATCATTATTATAATTGTAGGAAGTTGCGGAAAAAATTTGAAATTTTGCAATTTTCGAAAAATTGGGGATTTCAAGGAAACCGAGACCTGCAACGTCCTAACAACACTAACTTAAGGTTCCCAACAACAAAATTCAATCAACAAATTTGGACCCATTTTTTTTTAAGTTTTGAAGTTCTCTCTGGGGGTTTATATAAACTATCTCCCAAATTGGAGTATCAGTTGCAAATGCAAAGGGACCGTGCATGGAGTCAGCGATTTTGGCGAAAATCTGAACGGTTGTGCACTGAATAGTTTGTGCACGAGCGTTGACCACTGACAAACTTACGGACAGACGTTTTGCCGTCAATCGATTTTTCGGGATCAAGGACTCACAAAACCTGGATTGTGACTACACAACTTGTTAGAGATAATTTACTATATAGTGTCCAGAAGCTCCCGTTACTAAATGTCCCAGATTCTATGTTGACTTTCATGAAGAAAGGCAGATCTAGTTTTTTCGAAAAAAAAAGAAGGAAAAAAGAGAGAGAGAATCATTGAGAAAATTGAGTTTCTTACTTCCGGGCGCGAAATTCAAACCGTCTGCCGCATCACAGCAGACACCAGCGGGGCTGAGCGTAGCGTCGTTCTTTGCGGTTTCGGTGAAACTGTCGTGAGGCAAGCATCGCTTGCTGCACACTAGGCAACTTTAATAGCATCAAGTGTTTTATGTGCACTATTCATTTAATCTATGATATCTACTAAAAATTCGTTTTTGTTGTAAGTTATAATAACGGCGTAACAATGAAAACTGAACATGAACCAAGCCTTATGGAAATTTACAAAATCCCTGGAATGCTCGAATTATATTTTGCAGAACTTTACTGTGAACTAATGACTTGTGCTTAAGAATGCCACCTACGATAAATAATAGTCCTCTGCAGTTCTTTTCTTTGTGTCATGACTCACGCTAACAACGTTTTGCAGCTAAAACGTCTGTTGGTTAAAATATTAATTTGAGAATGAATATTGTTTACCTCAAAGACAGCCTTATTCTGTTTATAGAAAATATGAAATAGTTCAGGTTTTGCATATAGCTTTTCATATAAAAATATTCAAAATTTGTGACTTATTTAGTTTCAACTTGTGAACTACAAAATGAACCCATATTTCTTTCTTTTTAATTTTTGTTTAACACAGACTACAAGTGTGTATTTCTCTTAAATATTCCTGCTTGAATCAGGACCATGCACATTTGCATGAACGTACTATTTTTTCTTTTCTTTTTTTCCAAACGCCTCTACCGGAAAACAAAAGTAGTTCAGTACTTAATAGATTATTTTTAACATGATTAAAAATGAAGGAAACAACTTTATTAGCACCTTTCTTTCCCAAATCTTCTTGATGTTGATGAACAGTTGAGTGTTTGGTTTTTAAGTCATGAATGCTAAAGCAGAAAACCCAGATTTTCGGCAGTTAGAAGATCTGTTGTACTGGAATATGTGGAATGGGCAGGTTGTGCATGAAATAAAAACTATAGCTCCCATATTTTCGTCACACAGGACTTTTATTTTACTAAGGCTTCTATAAAACTTCGAACTCTTTCTCTTGTGTACAGCTAGCCAGATATGCCAACCAGAAACCAGGTATATGCCAACGTTTTGATATTATGCTCTCAATACGTACTGTTAACAGCCCTTCACTCTGTCTTATATAGATGGTGCACATTGAGAAGGAGAAGTTGTTGAAATCAAATTAATGTCATATTCGGTTTCAGCACTAAACGGAAAAATGCACCTCTATTTAAACCATAAGGACAATGTTTAATAACTTGATTTCAACATCAAACGATCGACCGTTTGCTAAAATTGAAAATCAAGCGAAAAACAAAAATCTATAATTTCGACTTACTTTCAACAATTGTCGGTTCAGTTGGTAACAGCTTATTAACGACGTTTGATAATTCTCCAATGGATTTTTGTAATAAGATGTCGTGAGTTACGTATTTTGAAACTAACTTATATTATTAGACAGTATTCCCCCGAGATATAGGTAGTTCCATGGTGTAAGGAAAACGTGATGTAATGTGAGTAGTATAACGACTTTATAGATAACTACTCGTACTATAACCTATAATTCTGCAAAAATTAATTCTCTCGTTTGGTGTAAGTCATTAGTTTTGAGCAAAAGAGTAAGTGATATCTATTTACATGTTATTGGTATTGTTGGCAAGAACACAGTCCCTTAATAATTGTTTATGTAACAAGTCTCACTTGTGGCTCATAGCAAACTTGCTAGCATTTTACCATTGAGGTCCAGAATCGATTCTCATCGATTCCCGTCGAATATCCTGTGAAATTTGTTCTAACAAAACGAGTTTGGCTGCTTCGCAAGGGATAGTCCAACCCCTGTGAGGTGTCCTAAACCCTACCCCGTTCCTAATTCCTTCCCATTTCTGGCCGTTGGTTAGTGACGCAGGAGCGCGTAGTAGGAGGCGCGTACGCGGAGATTCTACCTGGCGGTCCTCTTGACAACCGAGAGATGAGACGAGACAAACATAAAATACGTTACGTTAATGGAGGATTACTCCGCGTTCAACGCTCGACAAGGGGCGAAGAGACGCGTTGTATCGATATATGATATGATAAGATTAAGGACGCGACAATTTTTTTTTAAAAAATCCTCAAATTAGTCTTTAAGGATGAGGGCGGAAGATTAACTGCAAGGCGGAGCAATAGTCTAGTCGAGCAGTTAACCTTCTGGCTGAGTCCTTAAAGACTAATAGAGAAAGAATTATGAGATATAGAGATAGATAGATATAGAGAATATAGAGATAGAATGTTTTTAAAATGCCCTAAAAGCAAAGAGAAATGACGTAAGAGATTGATCGAAACCAGTTCAGATGGACTACTCAAGCTTGTAAAATTAATTATTGTTAACATTTATTCCCAAAAAATATGTTTTGTGGCAACAACATTTTTATCCAAAGATTTATGATCACTGGTAAAATCTAAACCCAAAGTACACTAAACCATTTTTAATGGACTCTTGAGCATTTAACGACCATTGCTATAGACGCACTCTTAATTCATTGTTTAGATAGTTGAATGTTAAGGAGCTAAGGGCGTGTTTACCGACGTAAATAACAAAAAATTAGTTAGTTCTTCCACCTGTGAAAGAAAATTAAATCCATGGTATGTTAACATTCAATGACATATTCGTGATATATTTCTGCTATGCTGATTTTGTTGCATCCATTTTGAGCTGTTGAAGACTGGTCCGTCCATATTTAGCTCATGGTGAATGTAAGAAAATATAATTGCGAGAAAAAAACAAAACAAGTGGACCATGGTAGTAACACGAGGATTAAAATGAAAAATGGATAGAAAATCGTATTCAGGACGATGCAAGAAAACATTAGGAATTAATAAATAAAGAAATGAAAGACTTAGGTATAATTATGAAACGTGAGGACGAAATAATAATTAAAAACATTAATTGAATGTGTTTTAGTGTGAACAGTAAAAGAAAAGAAAAGCTAAAGGAATCAGCGAATGGTAGCGCAATGATTTTGTAACAAATGATAAGTGGCGTGGAACTAAGCAACAAGTATTTGACATTGATCTGCGCCGCGTCGTAAAACATTGGGCATTCAACAGAGGTATTGTTACTAGAACAACAGGAGAGAACGGGCGAGGTAGCGAGGCAGAATGGATTCGTCGTGATGAGCTCCGAGCTATGTTGTTAAATTTTGTAGTGGAATTTTAATGTTTATCTCTTGAGGTTAACGGCATTAAGATAGCAGAAAGATAAAGTTATAGACGTTTTTGAAATTTCAATTTTAGAGTTATATTTAGAAATTATATTCGTATTTCGAGTGTAGAGGACAAGATGCAGTTAGACTGTTAGCGGAGCCTGTAAAGAAGCTGTACTAATACTGAGTTATTCGTCGGACAAGTGTGCAGCATGTCAATGAAAGGGGAGTGGAACAATTTGAAAATACTGATTTATGAATGTACTAGACCCAAGATCTGATAATTGTTTTTCTTTCTCTCTACTGCTTACGCTGTATAGAGAAAATATTGTAATGCTTCGGGAAAAACGGTGAATTTTGGACACAAAAACTTTTATTTCCGAACCGGGAGAGGTTGCTCAGGGCATCAACTGATGTCTTTGCAGTGCTTCTGACCGGGAGGTCCTAGCGTTGAGTCCCGACGGTGGCAGGATTTTCGACACTAGCCAGATAGCTAGGTCGAGTTCTGTCGCTATCTGGAAGAGAATTCTATCAATCGGCGGCTCTGGTCGGTAGTTTTCCGTGTTTTCTCTTATGAACACGCGAATGCCGGAGTAGTACCCTAACAAACAGACCACGGACCGCGTGCAAAATTTCTTTCCTCTTCCTTGCCCTAGTGTCACCTCTTACTTACACACACACACACACACACACACACACACACGCACGTACACACACACACGCACACACTAATATGCACTACCACACATGCTGGGAGACCGGTCGGGAGCATAGAGGTTGTACCGGTTGGGGCAGTGTCCCACTTGTGGGAGATACCTTGTTAGGGAAAATCCCGCTAGCCGACGGTAGCTTGGCGTTGGATCTCGCCATCCAGCGGGGAAAGATCACCGCTACCTCCCGAGAAAAAACACACACTACGCCTACGGGACTAATGATCTTAGCAGTTGACGCGCCCGGAAACACTAACAATCAATCAATCATTTTATTGCCGGACCTTGGTAACGAAAGTGGATACATTTTCTTAACAAAAATAATAATACAATCAATAATGGCACTTAAGATATCAGTCAGTTAATAAATGCTCAAATCTGCGCGTGTGATAGACGAATGGATCTGATTGTCATTGTTAATTGGTCTGAATGTGATTTTATTTTCAATTAAAAATTTGTTATCGTTCATTGTATGTATTTATTCTATTTATTTGTCCTATAGCATTCGAAGCAGATGACTAATAAGCCAGCGTAACAAACTAATGTTGCGCGTAATAAATTTCGAATACTGTTTTTTTTTTGTTTTTTTTTTTTTTTTTTTGGTAAGAATTAGTCTCCGTCAGTAATTTTCCAATGTAAAAGTTATCAGCTGTGACCTCGTAGAACAGCGAATTTTCAAGTCCACACGGTAAGAATAAACTCTGAAATAGAATCGATTTAAAAATTATAATTGAGGTAGCCAAAATATAGTCATTGGGCTAGTCATATCGACGACAGCGGAATTAATGGCTCATTAAGACAGTATTTAGGAAGGAATAATAAGTTAAAGTTAATTTCATATTCAAGAAGGGAGGGAAATACATAGTCTCGCAATGTGCGGAAACATTGAAAAGCATTTGTAAAGACAGGAAGTCGTACATGCTGAGAGGCAAGGTGGCAGCAGGATTTAATTGGAGACCGCCCGAACCCACCCTTGCAACAGTTCTTTCCTTAAAGGCAGTCAAATACCACAACTTGTCTTTTGTTCTCGTAGATGAAAGACTATACGAGAGTGTGGCGACTATAATCTCTTGCGTCGAAAACGAGTTCTCGAGAACGAGGCGACTCCGAGACTCTCGTACTAGTCACTAAATCTATTTACGCATAATATTTACACTGTATAGAGACAGTTATGAAACGCTGCGGCGTTTTTGTCAGAAAAAGTATTATAGGTCCCTGGCACGGAAAAAGTGGATATTTTTGTTTTCGTAGGTAAATTACTTCCTCTAACACTTTTGAGTAGTCAGAATGTTTTGTATGTTGGTTTGCGACAAAATGTCTATTCTCGATTTATCTGTCTGTTCGTCGGATAATTTGATTTCTGGGGTACTTTACATAAAGTTTCAAGTACATTTTCAAAATTTTCTCAAAAATAGTGTTTTAATTTATCGCCTTTCTACGTACTTAGGTAAAAAAGAGAAAGTATTGTAATGCTGTGACGGAAATCGGCGAGTTTTGGACAGAAAAACTCGTATTATCGAGCGCTGGCAACGTTACTGGTGGTGTTAAAAGAGCACATGCTTTCTCACATGATTTCCATCGGCTACACAATATTACCTTTTCTACCACATGAAACTGCTAAAGTGTTTCGTAACAGCAGTTTCTATTGCTCCCAGCCGAGATTCGACCTCACGCATCTCGAGTTAACGCGCCAAACACGTTATCCCTACACCATCACTCGCTCAGGTTCCCCGCTCTTCAAAACTAGTGGTTCCTCGCATTATTTACGACTTATGCAATTTTCGAAAATTCAGATTTCAAGGAAAATGGGACCTGCGCCATTCTTTTAAACGTCTCTTATTCGAAAACACAGAGACTTCGCCGAAAATGGGACATGCAACATTTTTTAATGTGCATGACTTTATTTAAATATCTGTTTTTAGAACAGATTTTATTTAGGAAAAAAACTCTATAATATTGTACTTTTGCAATTTTTTTTTTTTTTTTTTTTGCAATTTTCGAAAACAGAGATTTCAACGGAAATGAAACCTGAGCAAATTTTTAAATGTCATTTACACTAATGAGGACAAAGTTGAATAAAAAGTTTGGAGTCATTTTTGACAAAATTTTGAAAATGTTGAGGCCTCTTGTAAAGTCTCCCTAAAAATCAAAAATCCATTTCAAACTCATAGTTCGTTCAAATCAAATTAGATATAGCAAAGAACAGTAAAGAAAATGGCGCTGGTCCTATTGTCGGTCATAATGACCTTGATTTTCAGTCTGCGTTTTCGAAAATTGAAAAAATAAAAATCATTGCAAAAGTACAATATTTATGGTAGAGATTTTTTCCTCAATATAATCTGTTAGAGAAACATTAAATTTAAATAAGGTCATGTACAATATTTGAAACGAAAAAATTAACCGTTTTCGACAATTTTTTGTTTGAAGTTATTGCAATTTATAAAACCTTTCCCAAAACGTTTCCAAGTTTTGTTTCTAATTTTTTCTTCCGCTAGAGCAAAGGACACTTTAAAAAATGTTGCAAATATCATTTTCGTCGGATTTTCTGTATTTTCGAAAAATACAAACAAGAAATTAACATCGTAAAATTACAATATTGATTATAGAGATTTTTTTCTTTAATGAAATCTATTCTTTAAAACTAGATCTCGAAATAAATTAAATGAAAATCTCTGAATTTTTAAAAATCGCAGATGTAAATGTTCATCTTGTTTTAAGCGCTAGGAAGGCTCAATCCTTGCTGTGTAGCTGGTGGTGTAGTGGTAACGTGAATAGCGTTTTGATTGTATGATAATGAGTCGGAATCCATGCTCGAAGAAAGCTTTTTTTTCTCTGGTTGGAAACACTTTTTCAGGTCCATGAAGTATAATAATATTGCGTAGCCGTTAGAAAGAACGCCAGAAAGTATGTGATGTAACACTACTAGTTTCGGTAGAACTAAGGTCCCACAAAACGTGAATTCTGTTTACAAAGTGTTATAGGAACTAATGTACATGCACGAACAATATTTACCTACTTTTTCAATACCAGAGCCATACAATACGAGTTTTTCTATTATCCGTGCATTTTTCATGACCCCTCGCTCGCTAGTTGCCAGAGGAGTGGGGAGTTTGGTTATTTTGACAAAAAGAATTTTATACCGAATTTGTAGTTCGTTTTTCGGTGCAAAATAGTTTCTATTACCGAACATTTCTGGTTATCAGATTTTGTTTATAGCACTCGTTGCTATCATTTATTCATAATTCAGCCAATGGCAAAGGAGTGGTGGTACTCGTAGGTATTCCGGGACTCTAGAAAACGTGAGCGTATAATATAAAAAAATCGCCGATTTTGCCGCAGCATTACAATATTTTCTTCTTTGTATGTAAGTACGTAGTAAGGCGGTAGTAAGGCGAGAAAATGAAAGGTGCAAAGCCGATATTGGTCTATGCGATGTTCATGGGGCGCGAATGCCCGCGCAGAGGCTCTGGTTAGTCACGTGGGTGGAGATAGGAGCTGGGAAGAAGGTGGAGCTAAAATAAACTAGTGGTGCTAAAACAGACATGTACTTTCTCGCCCGTATTTCACGCAAAATTACGCGAAAAGTACTCAAATTTTCGAAAAATTGTACATGATCTTATTTCCACATCTATCTTTAAGAACATTTCATTAATGGAAAGCTCTATCTTTAATATATTAGTTTTAGGAAGACGAAACAATTTTGAACTTTTGCAATTTTAGAAATAATCAGGGTTTTTAACGAACATGAGACCCGCAGCAATCTTTTAAACGTCCTGAACACTATCCAACAAAAATTAATAGGAAACGATAGAGCAATTTTTTTAATTCAAAAAATGTCCCGGGGGCTCCATGTAAAGTACCCCCAGAAATTAAAATATTGGTTTCAAATCAAAGGAGCCGCGACATCAGCCAGATCGATTGGGGAATATCAATATTGGAGAAAATCGGCTGAACAGTTCAGCCGCTAGTGTGGTTCACACACGACGGACCGAGTTGGACAGACAGACGTTTTGCCGTCATTCGATTTTTCGGTATTAAGAACCCACAAAACATGGATTCGGGCTACATCACGTGTTAGTTGATTAATTTTCCTAAATTTAGCAACTGGATTTATCCACTTTTTCGTTACCAGGGCCCTGTAATAACTTTTTCTGCAGAAAACTCGTCATTTTTTCGCACATCATTACATAACTTTCTTTCTACTCCGTTGCTTGAAAGTAAAAAGCTAGCACAAACTCGTAAGAAACTACTTGTACGAGAACGCCCATGCCATTTTGTAGCACTCATAGGTACTTCTTAAATTTTTTCATGGAAGAAAGTGATGTCTGCTTGTAAATATGGTATAGTAAGTCTAATTTTCATTAAGATCTGTGAAATTTCTAAAATTTAATCATCGAAAATCGCCAATTCATATCTCATATGTTTCTTTTGCTGAAATGTGTCTAATGAGATGGTTGAAGAATCAGTAGAATATAATTTGCAATTTAAAATATTATGTACATTTTACAAATAATATGAGAAAGTAGGTGCTGTTTAGCATCGCTGGTCATACGTTTAATATTCATAAATTTTCATGAATTCAATTCAATTCATTTAATACTCATGAATTTAAGTAGGTCTACATGCATTGACTTTGTCAACAGAATTGTGCTTGCATAAATGTCCAGGAGGAGGGTTGCATAGGGAAGAGAGCATCAGTATACAATTTATTTCTGTATTAAATGGGTTTCTTTGAGAACCTTGCTTATAGCTCAGATTGATGTTAGTGATAAGATTCTTTCCCAAAATTCTGTTAAAAACGCTTTCTTTAGTTTCATTAATTTATTTATTTTAATATTCTATTAGTTCTATTAGTTTTTTCATTAATTTTTTTTAAGGTTTCTATTTTAGCTCATTTACAAGGCACTGAAATTGTTTTGAATAACCTAGCACTCTTGCCATTTACTTTGCTTTTATTTTGTGTCATATTGGCATTTTTCTTTTTGCCTTCTTTTCAACATCAGCTAAAGCAATTGCAACATTTTTCATTAAAACACTGAAATAACAGTGTTAACAGAAATATAAAGTTATTAATATTAATTATTGTTAGCAGCATATATAGAATATAGAAGATATGGTATGTGAATTGGGCACTAGTTATAAGGGAACACATTCGGCATTTCAATTTGTTAAGAAAGTTGAATGACACTTATTTTGTATTACAAAAGCAATACTTTACATAATGTGACAGAATAAATACATTTTTTTAATAAAAGACATTTGTATTATTAAAATAATTCAATTCTAAATCATACTTATATCCTCACGCTACATTCATTTACATTGAGTTGTATTTATTATTTTTGATACTTTATTATTTTTCATTCTGAAATAATTTTTTTTGCTTATTTTAATTTTAATTTCATTCATTTCTTAGGATAGGTAACAGATACTGCAATTATTTAAAAACTAAATTTAATGGAACAGTTGGCTATTTCATTTAAATTAAATGGCCATGCAAATTTTTCTACATGAAGAATAGAACATTATTACAGTTGTAAATTAAATTGTACAGGACATAATTTAACATTACAAAGCATTTAAAGTAGATGTAATTTATTTAAAGAAAATCTTTTCTGTTTTCATAAAAGGAGGCACTAATTTAGTGTTTGCCTTTGGCCATTAGTTTACTTTGGTATGCGTCTGAGTAACTTTATAGTCAGATTCATTTGAATCACATTGTTTAATTCCTGAAAATATGTTTGGTGGATATTGAAAAATGATGTAAAAATATTTGCCATGATACTCTAAAATATCAAATTTGCTGAGTTCATGTAAAGATCTAGAAAATTATTAGAAGCTAACTGAATGGTTTTATATAGCTTTCATCCAGCAACTTTTCTTTTACAAATATCTATTAAAAACAATATTGCACTCTATAAAATATTCTGTAACGCATTATAAATTCAAAATAAATTATAGCCTACAGAATGTACAAAATGTTATAAGCTGTTTGCTAAACACAAAAAGGTTATTGAAGACAGGGCCCAACTTTTTTCTTCTCAGCATAATATTCATGAACAAATGAAGTAAAGACTTTAACATTTAGTAATAAAATATGTGTATCATCAAAACAAACAAGATGGTTTTTGCAAACATAAAAAAATACTTGTACGAATACTGCTTCTATTCAAAACATTTTGTTTTCTGATTTTTCAAGAAACCAAGTTTAGAATACAAAACATGAGTTCAAAATCAATACTCATTTATGGTTCAAAAGCAAAGACAAGGAAAAGATGAGATTACACAAAATTAGAAAGCACACAGATTAAATTCCTACACCTTGAGGAAGTCACGGTGAAAGACTGGCGAAGAAGAACACATCAGAAAACGGCTCCAGACAAAGAATATAGTAGAAAAGATAAAGGAGGGTCAGAAGAAATGTTCTCCCACATCCACAGAATAAGAATAAGAAGAAGAAGACCATCAAAGACAGGGCAGAATCATAGGTCAATAGGGCCAAGATAGGTTGGGAGACCAACTAAAATGGATAAACCAGGAACTTCTCAAGCATTAACCTCCAGGCCTACTGATATAGCTAACATGAGCAGGTAAGAAGCATATTATCCTATAGATCATGATGATGGTTTTGTATTTAACTGCTTGTGAATTAAAACAAATGTGTTTCTCTATTTAAATCCCAAGTGGCTCTTGTTGAAATCAATAACAAAATGTTTTAATAAGTAGTCAAACATGCCTTAAAAGACCTGAATTGATTTTAGAAACAATTTAAAATAATTTATAAAAATAATTCAAAATCAAAATACATTAGGTAAAAATAAAACATACTCCATAATATATTACAAATAAAGGTAAGTGCACAAAAACAAATAAAATTTCACCATTCCTCTCTTTTCTTAGATTCATTTTGAAAAGTTTGAGTCTATTTCTTATTTTTTTTATCAACAGTGATAAACATGTGTCAAAGAAAATAACTGACTACTATTTAAATTATACTGATAATTTAATTTATTTTGTTTTCTTATAATATTATAATTTGTATTAAGGTATGCTCTGTCCAACTGTCAAAAATATATGTATATAATTATTATTAAATTTACACTTTCATGAGGATGTGATGCTTTTGTATTTTAATTTGATATAGTTGTTGAAAAAAGAAATAAGTATAATATATCTAATATCTGTATAATATATAATGAATGCCTTCTATTTCCATTATTGGATTCCATTATTGCCTTTATTTTCCATTCTTTGAAGTTATCCAGGAACTTTTTAGTTCATTTTTCATGTCATAAGGTAGCATATGAATTTCCAGTTTTTATTGACAGGCTGTCCCTAAATGTCAAAATAGCAAAATTGCATTATTCTTTCAGATAAGTTCTCTTTCGCATTTCTTAAAGTTAACTTTTTCCTCCATTAATTCTACTCATCACTTATCTATCAAAAAACAGGTGTCCTGAAAAATAATATTATAACATGAAACATGACAAACTTTTTTGTATAAACCCATACTTTAGTTCCTTGCTTTCCAAAGGATATTCATTTACATACATAGTGTATACAGTCAATTGCATTTGCTTTTGGAAAAAATAACAAGACAACAAAATGCGGCCCATCGACCACGGGTCATTGGTCCATTAAGAATCGAATCCTTGATCCGTTCGTTCATTTCCAGACTGCAGCGCCTCTGGCGGTAGAATGGGCCTTCAAGTAATGTCCTGCTGCAGAACCTCCGCTTCTCCAGTTGCTAGTGTGCAGTGAGAGTGAGGAGGTCGCTGTTGTTGAGGTTGAACTAGAGGGGTTTCAGTCCTGCAACCAGTTTGATAGATCGCAACTGGTGAGTAAACGGTATCGCAAAGAACACGGCCGCGTTATCCGGAGACGTTTGGCGGGGCATATAAAGGTATTATTTTTGTGTTAGATTCATTGAAAGTGTATGACAGCCCAATTTGTGTATGTTACATATAATGACCCCGTTACGAAAATGTATTCATTGTGGTAAAAGTTTTCAACAATGATATTATCAAGTGTTGACTACTTAAGTTTGAATATATAATTCGTTGATGGCATTTCATCAGCATTTTTATATATTTATGATATTTTAGACTAAACGCGCGAAGTTGGCTTGTTCGTGGAAGTGTAGCGAGCTTGCATTTTATTGTAACTTGTTCAGATGAAAACTAACGGGCCTCGTGAGTAAAGGTGTTCACATTAATTCTGTATTGTCAATGGCTTTACGGGTCAGTTTGTTTTCAGAGATTAGTCTTTGTTGTCCATTCTTTGAAGTTTTATCCAGTCAGTGGGAGTTACATGCTTCGAAAGGAGGGTAGTAGTGTACTTAGCGTTTGCTATCGAAATGTGTTTTATGCGTCTTTTTTGTGTGAATGAAAGCTGACTTACACGTCCATAGAATATTATTATTTATTTTTTTTTAGAAATACTACTTCGGAAGATAATGTGACTGATTTTCGAAAGATTCGTGAATTGTTTCTGCGTAGTTCGAAATATTAAGAAGATTCGAAACTGACAGGAATTGCGAACGCTAATAATACAAGGTTGTTTTGTTTCTGTTCAGTTGATACATGTATAGTCTACCATTTCCCAATATGCGAAAGTAATGTCAAATCATTTCTTGACATTTTCGTGTTCTTTAAATATTTCATTATTTGTTAGTCGACAGTTGTTCAAATTGTTATTGTATTCAAAACCACATTCTCTTGCACGTCACTACCTCTGGATGCACATACATGACACATCCATATTCTCCAGAGACACTCCTGGTACCTCGTTATCTAGACAAATGACCCGGTCTTTTCCATTAGCTGCTGAGGACATCTGCATTTTGCAGTACTGAAACAAACACAATTTTCTCGAAAAATAAAATAATGTTACACTTGGCTTTCACAACTATCTAAAATTCTAATAATTTGACAGATGATCCAAACTATTTGATGAGCGTATTCCAAGATATTATGGCAGACATGACTTTTGTCTTGGGTGTTACATGTGTTCATTCTGTTATATTTCTGATTTTAATATTTTATTTGATCCAAAATCTTAGAAAAGTACTGCTAAAACTTCTTCAAAAATTCCTCATAAAAACCGAAGTGTTGCCTCCATTTCAGTTCTGTTTCACAACCTGAGAGTAATTGTTACGCTTCACAAATGAATTCCCATGTGCTTTCAAGTCGGCTTCCATTTTTTTGTAGGTTTCCGAGACGTCGCTAAGTCTTTCGACAGAGTTTGACATGAAGGTATAAATTCACAAAAAGAAAACTAGTTGTTCCTAATTGTAAGTCATTTGCAACTTCCTAACAAATCCTACATTCTCAGGCCGCATCCGATCGTGATTCTTCTCCCAGAAGCATGTTTACCGGCACCTACAAGCCTCCTACTACCTCTATTTTTCAACATAATTTGAAACATATCCCCAAAGCGCTTCAATATATATGGCGCGCTTTGCAGACGACATTTGCTCTACATACCCGAGCGCGTTTTAAATCCAGCAAAAGACAGGCAAAAAGCACCTCTTGTGTTTGATATATGAATTGGAAAATAAGTCATAAATGGAAAGTAATGTGTTGTAAAATAAGTTCGGTTTCTAATTTGAACCTTAGAGCCAGTAAGGACACACGACTTACAAGGAATGAACACGGTTCTTCGAAACTTCAAGTCGCGGAATGAAGATTAGGAATCGTTGGTTCAATTTTAAAAGGGTATTTTACAATTGAAACTCGCTCTCCTTCTCCCTTTCTGTTGTATTAAAATTTTGGAAATTGAAACATGGCCCCTACAACGGTAAAAAAACTCGAACTTTTCCAAAACAATGTGGGAAAGGGCCAAGGTTTGTCAATTATCAAATTATCCATAACAGTATTTCCATTGAACCCATGGCATCTCAAATCACAAAATTTATTTCAATCTTCCTTCCGTGACTCGTGTAAACTTGTGCCATCTTAATTGTATTTTTCTATGTAGAGGAGATATTGTAAGGCAAATAAATCACGAAGGCAAGGTCTTAATATCCCACCCCTTTTACCCATTCGCAACGGCCTTCCATTCTAACTTTTCTTTTGATGTTTTGCAGAAATTTCAGAACCGTGTTACCCCTCTTCCCATTTTTATATCTCTCTAACCGCTTTAAATCATCTTCTAAGCTGAAGCTCTAGTAACATATATTCAAGAGAAAGAAGCCACCCAATTCTGATAAATACTGTCACTGAACGTAAACTGTTCTGTGACTGATGAACTTCACAGTTGAACGTTTTTAGTTTTTCAATAACTTCAAGAATGTTTTATGATAAAGACTTTTTAGCGTAAAAGCAAAAGTTATTAATACTTTCACTGAAACCATGAACCTCCTAAAGCGTGCCAAGTGAGACAATCCAGACTTGTTGCGAATTCGTGAAACTCAAGCCATCACGCATTTTTCTAACTGTTTACGCACATGAAATGTACGTGCTATCGATACAAGTACGAATAAGTGATTATACCACACTGTATATTTCATTCGAAAACTGGCAATGTCAGCGGGACTGCTACCTTTATTTTCGCCGGTAAATAGAGGGCTTCCAATTGAATGAAAATCACGTCGCAAATCGTCAAATTCATAGGTTCGGGGGTACAGAGGTAGCTCGATAGGTGTATGTGTGCAGTTGTTGCTGTCTTGTCAAAGCGAAGCAAAGATTTGTAGGGATTCCACCAAGTTTTCGGAGTTTGAGGAAAATTTAATCTTTGAATGTGGCTACAAGAGATACGTACTTATTCAAAAGGCGGTTGGCCCCTTGAAAATCCCGTCTGCGTGACAGTTGTGAGGGCAGGGGCAGGCATTATGTCACGCGCCTGCGTCGTGGGTATTGCCGCCGCAGGCGCCCCCACTTCCTCCGCACGTGTCATCTCTAGCAGATTTCGCCTACGCAATGCTTATCGCCTCAAAATTATTAATGAATCACTTTCACTCCCTCCTCTACTTTGGTATGTTCATTCACAGACCATTGTGTGTATACAGTTAACGTATATTGCAAAAATACAATATTATAATTTACGAACTTTAAGATTAGTTCTGGATTAGGAGACGAATTGAAGTGCGAATAGTATAAAAAGAATGGAACGCATATTGACGCATTGAAAGACACCAATGCAGTAATGGTCCTCCTGATACGAGAAGAACGGCGAAATAGAAAGAAATCAGTTTGATGCCATTTGAAATCGTAAAGATTTTAAGGAAGTATCAATAAACAGAAATGTTTAGCAGGGTCCACACTCTCGAGGCACTCGTTTGACAAACATTTACATACAAAGGAAATCGTTAGAACTTGAAGCCCGTGCAGACTGCTCTGTGTTCTCACCCAATGTCTTTTTCGCTAGTGCCATTACTACTTCGTGACAAATATTAACAAACCACAAACAGTAAGACGAGGACTACTTCTTGGACTATGGTGGCGGTAGTGGGCAAGATACCGTGTCTCAGAGTTGAATGTTTTCTGTCGTGGGAAGCCGCCTCAAGTGAAGGGGTCAAAAATGTCATTTGTATTTTTGTACGTAGAGGAGACATTTTTAAAGCAAATAAAACACGAAGGCAAACAGTGTTTAATAATAGTAATAATAGTAATAATAATAATAATAATAATAATAATAATAATAATAATAATAATAATAATAATGTTTTTCTGGTTCTTGAGTGTAAGTCATAAATTGGAAAAAGGAATATTACATTGCTGACGTCTCGGCCAATTTGTTTGGCCTTCATCAAAGTCACAATATTAAATTTAGATGTTAATTTATATTAAAAAGTAAATGCAATAGAACATGTAAAGATCATAAAGCAACGAAAATAATAAATACAAGGTTTCAACAGGCTTATCCATAAGATCCTAGAAATAAAAACTGTACATTCTTATGGTGCCCCATAATTCGAGTTAATGTGGAATCACATGTTGAGTACTGGGAGTAGTAGCTGAGTGCATCAACTGATGTCACTGCAGCGCCTCTGACCAGGAGGTCCTAGGTGCGAGTCTTGACGGCGACAGGCTTTTCGACACTAGCTTTTCAGCTAGGTCGAATTCTTGCGGCCGGCTATTCCGATCGTTATTTTTCTGCGGTTTCTCCGATGAACACCAGGCGAATGCCGGAGCAGTACCCTAACAAACGGACCACGCAACGAGCTCGATCTGTCCTTCCTCTTCCTTGTCCTCTCCTCTCCCCTTACACACACACACACACACACACACACACACTTACACGAATATGGACTACACCACCACGTATTCCGAGACTGGTCATGAGCTTAGAGCTTGTCCCGGCTGGGGCGGTGCCCCGCTGGTGGGAGAGTCCTGGTTGGGGGAAACCCCGTTAGCAGACGGTAGGTCGGCGCCGGATCTCACCATCCAGCGGAGGAACATCACCGCCATCTCCCGATGGGAAAAAGGAACTACACTTACGGGACTAATGACCTAAACTGTTGTCGCGCCCGGAATCACTAATCACCTACCAACTAACACGTTGAGTAACAAATCATGCATACTCGGTTACTTGATTTAAACAGGCCATTGCCACGTTTAAAATTACAATATACATTATGATCACTATACACTGCTCATAAAAAAACATATCAAACTTTCGTTAGGCTGTAGTGCTTTATGTTTTACACTCTTAGTTTAAAAATGAAACTTTTTTTATACAGAAACCAAATGATCAGACGAAACATGTTTAGTTTTTATCATACAAAGTAGTAAAGACAAATGTGGAACAGCATTTATATGCGAACAAACTGAAAATATACATGGTGACCTTTCAGTACTGTACTACACGCAGGCCATTCCAATAATGGAATTTCCGAAGCTTCAAAGAAGTGCCTGGTTTCCATAGCAGAATGTGAAATGGCTTCATTATGCATAAATGTGAATATTGTCAGCGATAGCTAGTACATGGCTGTCCAGAATCTCCTAAATGTAGCATATGTTTATCGCTCCTGGATGACGAAGTCACTTTTATGGTCCAGAAAAAATCCTCCTCGAACTAGTATCACTGATCTACCACCATAACGGCTGAGTTGGCTTAGGGCAACAACTAAGCCATTGCAGGACCCTGACCGAGGGTCTTCGAGGCCCGGCGATGGCGGATTGTCGACACTAGCCAGGTAGTGAAGTCGAACACAGACGCTGACTAGAGGAGATTTCTAGCGGCCAGGTGCTCTGATCGGTAGTATTCCTGGATTTCTTCGATCAATACCAGGCGAATGCTGCTGCAGAACCCTAAAAACGGGCAATGGATCGCGCGGCCTTTCCTTTCTCATCTTTGGCTTCCCCTCTCTCTCCCCGTACTCAAAACACTACCCCACGTGTTGGAAGACCAGATGGGAGTCTAGAGCTTGTCTCAACTGGGGCGGTGCCCCCTGCCGGAGATACTTGGAGGGAGAACCACCGCAAGCCAGCCGACGTGTAAGTAGGCGCCAGATCTGATGTTCTAATGAGGGAGGAATATTACCACTTCACGCAATATAAAATTCACTACACTTACGAAACTAATAGCCATAGTAGTTGATGTACTCGGAAACACAATCAATCAATCAATCCTCCACCGTAAGCAACTATCTCCTGCAGGTCGCAAGACAGATTTCGTTCTCCCTCACGCCACCAGTCCCTTATATCTGACCCAGAAAGCTTGGGTTTGAATTAATTTGAGAACAATATTGTAGGGCAAAGTGCATGCTACCAGCTCATGCTTTAGTGGAGACTGCAGACGCTGTCTTCGATGATGAGGTTGCATTTAAAGCACTCTTAGAGGTCTTTAAGCGGAATTTAAACGGACCTTCCCTTATCCATTTTCCGATCAACACTGTGAAACTCTCGAGACCTCTGCCACAACCTCCAGTCCACTGGTTGGCACACTCCGAGCTGCTCTGCAATGTAACCCTCAGTATGTTATTCCTGCAAGAGAGTTAATGCACGCATAACGTGTGTGTTAATTGATATCACTGCAATGCCCCTGACTAGGGGTCCTAGGGTTCGAGTCCCGACGGTGGCAGGAATTTCGACACTAGCTAGATAGCTAGGTCGAATTCAATCGCTGCCTGGAGGAGAATTCTAGCGGCCGGCTATTCTGATCGGCATTTCTCCGATCAACACCAAGCGAATACCGGAGAAGTACCCTAACAAACGTGTCAGGACCACCCGCGATCTTTCCTTCCTTTTCCTCTCCTCGTGCCTTACGTACACTTATATTCGCTACACTTGCACACATGTCGGATGACCACTCAGGAGCTTGTCCCGACTGGGGTGGTGCCCCGCTGGTAGGAGATGCCTGATTGGGAAAAACCGGACATATAGTCCGGCGCCGGCCCTCACCATCTAGCAGGGGAAGATCACCGCCATCTCCCGCGATAAAAAACACGCACTACACTCACGAGACTAATGACCTTAGTAGTTCATGCCCACGGAATCACTTATCAATCGAATGGCAAATGATGTTCCTGCCTTTTGCATTTTTTCTCTAACCTGGCTTTGCTGCCTTCTGTGACTTATATCACGAACCACTGCTGGTTTGGCTGGTGCGGCCACAAAGATTACAATTCGAGGGTTGTGTATTTGAATTCAATATTATACTACATTAATGTCTCCAAATGATGAACAAATAACCCTGTGGAGTACAATGGATGAAAGCAGGATGTGTTCACTGTACCATGCCAACATTTTAATTTCTCCGAGGGCAGTGAATATTAAACACTACAATTTTGTTATATTACATTATTATATTGTAAATATTAAACATTAGCAAATTATATTATACATTTTTCACACAATTTAATTCTCAAGTGTTTACTACGTTTTTAGAGTTAGTTATAATTGCTTCAAATAGAAGGATTGGATTGATCCGCCTTCCTTTGACCCTCAGTATTTCGGGTGTCCAAGCACTAAGATTGGCAGCAGTTCATTACCGCTAAGTGTCGGTTGTATTCCCGAGGAGATGATCAATCAATCTGCTAATGAAGGACACAATATTCAGTCCCATTTTGTGCTGTTTGTGGTTGTCATTCGTCTAGAAAGTCCAGAGTCATTTTATTTTGGCATTCACGTGTGTGCAATGCGATTTTCCGGCATTCATTACAAGGACTTCGTTGCCAACGGAAGGATGGTGAGATCCCATGAATATCTTAGGTGCACTGTTTCTATAGAACAACACAGGCCCATGCTGCTGCCTTCGCGAGAGCTTTGCTTCAGGACTCGCATGCCATAACCCCACCCTACGAGTACCCTTGAAAGCGTGGGGTGCGGATCCTCAAAATGCTCAAAAGGGCATTTTCTCTTTTTCAGGAAAATAGTAAATACATATAAAACCTTCGTTGTCAAAAACATGCAGAATCTGCGTGTATTTATTACGTTTCATTGAGAGATTAGTACAGAAAACTATTAAAAACCAGCCGTGCGTTGCTTACACCAGCTAACATTTGAATAAGTTGTATCATTGTTATTTATATATCTAGGGATTTCCGTAGGGATTAATTTACAAAGGAGAAAGATTTGGCCCTAAGTGTGACGTATGTAATTCCATCAAGATCATTCTTTTGAGTGAATAAAGGTTAATTAAATCAACACGCAATATTTTACTTTTAAACAATTTCGCACAAATAGTTCCTCAGCTGGAGCCACAGCGGAGACAGAGAGGGCGATATTAAAGCTCAGGTTGGAGGTATGAAAAGGCCTACATGTGGGTCGCTCATCGGTTCATACAGTTATGAACTTTTCATTGCTCCCCAGAAGTTTCTACCGAAATGTTCATAGCTCATCCGCTTCTCCGTGGCCTCCGTTTTAGAGCAAAGAGGATCAGGCGTCCCGCGCTCTGGTAAAACGTGACCGCGGATGTCTAGTCTTCGTCACTTTAGATTTGAGGGCTACTTGAAGACTACGACCACGACTTGAAGAACGTGTTGATGTTACCAAGTACATATGGGACGCAACGCATTTATCTATGAAACATTGTTGACTATTGAATTAATATTGTTTTTTGCAGGTATTGTAAATTGATAGTATTTTTAAACGCCCGGGTGAAGTCTGTAAGTCCAAAAATTCTAAAATATTTACAAACTTGATCCCTCCAGATTGTTAGAGAATGGTACATTGCGGAATTTGTTCAAAATAAAATTGCAGTATCACAGAAGTTATTAAACGTTCGTCGTTTGTATAAAATGCCAACTGCATCGAATACCGCGAGTTCGTCGAGAGTCCAAATGGAGGGCTTAGGGGTAGATAGCCCTTTGCCACTTCAGACTGGAATTGAGTGCTAAATCAAAACGGAAGTATAACAAATCTACTCGTATAACTATAAGGGATGTACAAAAATTTGACTGTCTTACTCTGACATTAGTTATCAACATTTTGTAGCACAAAAGCACGGACTGAAAGGCTAAGACAATACTTCAATCCCCTTCCATACCCTTCAAATGAATACGGAAAATGAAATATTTTTTCCAAGAATTAATCCAACAATTATATAGCTGCAGTACACATATTAATGTTAATGAACAATTTATGTGCTACTAATACTTAATAAAGTTTAATTTTCTCTCGGTTTCTCGGCCTCCAT